>PVIR01008298.1:0-57359 GCA_004026965.1 Petromus typicus
AAGAGGAAAAAGGAAAGAGAAAAGATGGAAGGAAGGAAGGAAGATAAAGGAAAAACAGAAAGGAAAAAAATGTGAGAGCAAAGGAGAAAGGGAGGAAGATGAAAAAGGGGGAAAAAGAAGAAAGGGAAACGAAAAACCAATGGAAAAGTTTGACTTGATAATGACGCAAATTGCCAGCTGTTTCTATTGCTACATAGACCAGTTTGGCAGTAAAACATCACAAGATTATCACTGTGGGAAGCACATTCCTCATGTTACAAATTTCTATGTTCATGCCCTGTATTGAGGAAGTTATCCTGAGATACAGTTTTATCTGATTCATACAATGGCATTTGGCAACTGAAAACATTCAGATATATATTGAGTGACTCAATCTGCAAACCTGATAATGAGCGCCTTGAGGCTTCAAGAGATGAACTTCCTTTCCAGTTAGTGTTAGAATCAGGTTTAAACCCAATGCCTATCTAATATTAAAGCCTGTGCTATAACAAGCTATGCTAGGAGGGAGTCCACAAAATAAGTCAAGGAGATGGGTTTTGCTCGAACAGCTTGGAAAATAAAGCAGTGATTAGCACAGAAGTGTAGATATCAGCATCATGACACTTGCTGAAAATCTCAGGTGTGCAAGATAGCCCAAGTAAGTGGAGGCCCTATACATGGTAGGAAATTATGAATACACAGATCTGAGCGCTTATACTCTCTGACACCTGGGTGTTCCTTCCTTTTTGCGTTGTACTAGGTACCGATATTACAAAACTGTGGTTCTTAAGCAAAATTGTGGCATCTCACATAAAATCCAAGGGATGAACATTTTGAGTGATACCATCATGATTTCTGGCAGTGTTGATATCTCTCGATTACAATAGCATTTGTAACAATATTTACATAAGGAGTTATATATGTTTCTATTATTTTATAAAATTAGATGAGGAATATTGAAATAAAGGAGTTGAGAGGAAATTAAATCCTACCAGGAGCACAGTAGAAAAAAATAAACATAAAAATCAGCTCATGTACTAAGGAAAGGTTGTACATGAAAAGTGTAAAAGGCAAAATATAACTTTATATTTTCTGTTATGTCACTAATATGAACTTTCTTGGAATGAATCCCATCACTACAAGTTGTAAAACTTTCCATATCTAAATTTTACACGTGTTTTCAAGACCATATTACATATTGGAAAAACAAGATAAGGAAAAATATGTTACCAAATGCCAATAAGTTATACATATTTATTATAGCTACAGAAATTCAAATATGAGAGGAAGCACAGAAGTGAGGAAAGCACTGAGAAGCAGCAGGCTCAGAAGGCATAAAAGCCCCCGGGAGAAGGAACTAGGGCAAGGGGCAGAGCTGGGCTGGGAGGGGAGGGAGGGCCTGCATCCTGCAAGTAATGCATAGGAGTAAGCAGGACACAAGCCCGAATGGAGAATTCACTTGTGAAACTGTTAGATGACCCAGGAAAAGTATCTCTATCCCCATGTAAATAAATGTGCAGATAATATCTGACATACATTGGGCTGGGAGCTGTAATTATCATGTGACAATTTTATATCAGCTTTATTTTTTAAAAATTGTGTTTATTGGTACCTTTTAAGTATACAACGTGATCATATTGATCATTGAGAATTTGTACCTGTCCATGATATATTTTATCTCCTCAAAATACTAGGTTTAGAGGTCTTTCTCCATCATGCAGCTTGCCTGCTGGATGTATTCATGAAAGAATTAAAGTCTCATACCACAGTAACATATGTGCATCCATGGGTATCTTTAAAAGCGCAGTTTGTAATTGCTAAATCTGGGAAATAGTGCAAATACCCATCAACAGGACTGGATAAAGAAAATGTGTGTGTGTGTGTGTGTGTGTGTGTGTGCGCGCGCACGCGTGTGTGTTTAATAAAATGGAGTATTACTCAGCTGTAAAGAATGATAAATTAGAGACATTTACAGCTAAATGGATACAAATGTGTATTTAGATGTCCAATCCTAGGAAGAGCAGTGAGAAATTTTTTTATAATTCTCTACATGGAAAGTCTTTACCACCAATCAGGACAAATAAATGCAGGGCAACCCTTGCCTGCACATGGAGCTTTGCCTTAGAACAATCCTGCACTTGGTTAAAATCACCCAATCACTTTACTGAGATTGTTCATAATCTTATAACTCATAATTCTTCATTGTGATTGTTCAAAAGGCTCCCTAATTTACGCTGGATATTTGGCTATGAAAAGAATGTGTAAGAAATTAATTTGATACTAACCGGCCAATATTCACTTTATCAGGTGACACTAAAGATTCATACAAGTATTACTTAGGGAGAATCTTAAGAATGAGTAGATTTTATGTGTAAATCAAATATGTTTAAAGCTTCACCATGTGAGATTTTAATAAATAAATAGTAAAGTTAGCATTTCACTCACTGCTTAATTCCCCCTTCTCTCCCATCAGATGATATTTGAATAAGAAAATCAAGATGAATCTTTTTTCATTCGTAATATTTTGGACCAGATAAGTGCCATTTCGCCAACTCTTCAGGTTTTCTTCCAGAAGAACCTGTTACCACAGTCTTGCAATTTGTGTAAAATAAGTATTTTTTAAAGTAAGGAACTTCCATTTATCTCTAGGAACAAAAGAATTCTAACTCTTCTTTCTATCTTCCCACAGGATCTACCATCTATTGTCTCTCAGGGAAAATAACCTTTCCTCCTAGCAGAGACATGAATGGGAGTGGAAATGTAAGCCCTTAATTACTACAGATGTTACTTTATGGAATTTTTATTCCAGGAGAGCTGTAGAATGAAAAGCTTATGCCCTAGAGTCCCCTCCTTGTTCAATCTCTCTCTGGGTACTCGTCTCACTAAAAGGCAGTTAAGACTCTAACACATGCTTGCAAAAGACCTGCAAATCTAATTCTTTCTCTTTGTCTTAAAATGTTATGGAATTGTATATGAAGACCAAAATGAAAGGGATTAGTGGATATGTGTGCTGGTTGATTCTATGTCATGTGTTTTAGGAAATACTTACGAAACTACAAAAGAAAGGCAGGTGGTGAACTCACTCCATCCATCTACAATATTTTTGTTCTGGTTTGAAAGCTTCAAGTCTTCCCTTCTGGATTCTAAATATGACCATCTTTTCTTAACACTGTTTCACAGCCATGTGAGGCTGGATGGGGGCTGTTTCTATGAACACAAAGACAGCAGTGTAGATTGTTCACTTTGGGTTCATTCAGATTTAACTAAGTGAATGTCTGCTGTGAGACTTTAGAGATTCTCTTCTCTCAAAGAATAAAGGCAATAAAAGCCTGTTTTCTGTAGCTGCTGGCGCTTAGTGTCAGACCATGTTATGTGGCACCACCCAGCAGTGACAATTTCATTTTAATACACCGAGCACATTTTAACAAGCCAAAACGGTCCCAGCAAAGACAGGCACTGCCAGGGGAAGGGCTGGGTGCTCTTCCTGCACTCCGTGTGGAAACAAAACAAGAGTAAGACCAAGCAAACAGTGGTTGTGGCGGGGAGAATGCACGTGAATAGCCATCTTTGGAAGAATGTGCCCATTTTCTTCTCAAGTTTCACAATGCACCATTCTAAAATGCCAGCTCAAGCTATCTAAAATCTGGCACACACTTCAGTTGAAACTGACACTAGCATTATCAAGTGAGTCTGAAAAGACAGCACACCAGACGCAGCTGCCTTTCCATGTCGCTTTCAGACAGGCCACTGAATCATTACAACTGCATCTATTCTTCCTGGGCGGTAACTGAGCCTCCTCGTGTCCCTCAGAAGAGCTGAGTGCCAGGCAAGCCATTCACCTGACAATACATTAATTGGACTCTTACAAGGCTCCAATCATTGTATAAAGCTTCAGGGTTTTCTGTTAGGTCTCATGTTTAAATACAAATACACATTAAAGGTCTTGTTTGACCTTTTCTTCTTGTTTCAGTGCCTGGGAATGACTGGTTTCAGTCATTTGAAACACACTGTAGAATTATGCTGCCTTTCTTTCTTTCTTTCTTTCTTTTCTTTTCTTTTCTTTCTTTTTTTTTTTTAACAACAGTTACTAAGAGGAGCCAGATTTACAGCCAGTACAATTCTCACAGATGAATTACATCAGATGAGAGTTTGATCCAATATTAGTGAAATGTTCTGGGTCAAACTTAACGTACAGGGGTACAAAACTAGTCTGCAAAATCATTGGCAGTGTTCCTATTTTACCTATATAGAAAAATCTCTGTTTATGTTCTTAAAGCTGTAAGCATTATTAACCACGTATTTAGAACAAATCCATCTTGTCCTTTATTCTGGTTAATTAGAGGCTTCCCCGCCATTGTGAAATATTTGTGGTTTTGCAATCACAGCCTCCATACAGATTACTGGCAATGGGAAGCATCCAGTGTTGCAAGCCAAGCATTCTCATTTCCGGTAAGATTTACGCAAAGAGTCATTAAAAATTTTTTTAAGCATGGAAATGTGTGCTCTCTTACTCGTCTCAAAAACAAATTATGTCATTTCATTCTTAGTTCATTGTAATGGAAGGAATAATAGTGAGTCCTGGGCATAAAGATGAGTAAAGCCGTGACATTTTTCTTGTTTTTGAAATTTGCTTTCTTCCTCTCAGGCACCTCACAGCCTTAGGCTGCAAGTGTCCTGAGGGCAAATAATAAAGCTGAATGACCTCCAGCCACTGGCTTTTGCAGGCACCCAGGCCTTCTGGGAGGGTCTGGCTCACCATTCCCAGATCTTGGGAAACAGAACTGTGAATCATATTTCATTGATGAAACTCACTTCCAAAGTTCTTAGAAACCCCAAATTCAGTTCTGAGACATCAACTTCTATATTGTGTGGATGAAGAAACCAATTGTGTTGGTTCCCGTAAAGACTTGGCAATGGATTAGTGTGGAGTAAACACCTGTGTTCTTACTCTCAGTTCTGATGGTCCCCATGGAGCTGAGGGCTCACCACTATCCCGATTCCTTCTGTACTTACTGCAGGCTGTCTGCAGCTGGATAAAACCTGTTGTGTCCACACCGTTCAGCCACTATTAGCTAGAACAACTGTTTTTAAAATGTTAATGTGTATCATTATGATATGACAAAAAAGCACTTTTCAGTATTATTCTTTTCAAAATGCCATGCATTGTGTAGGTTCTATCATAAGAAAAACATCAAAAAAACTCAGGACTGGAGATGTAATCTAGGACACAGGCTCAGCACTATTCGAAGGACTGAAGAAAGCTTCAGAAACTCACTGGCCAGAGCAAGTTAGTGAGATGGGGTGACTAACTGCTACCTGGTACCTTAGATTGGATCCTGGAACCAAAAAAGTATAATTAACAGAAAAATTGGTGGATATGGAATTTAGTTAACAGTAATGTGCTGATAATAACTTCTTAATTTTGACACCTGTGCCTCAGCAACATAAGGTGTTAACAGTGAGGGAGATGTGTGCTTTATTCCAGAAAATGTCTTAGCTTTATAACTTTCCTATAGATATGAACTAGTCACAAAAAACTAAGGGTTAACTTAAAATATTACTAAGCAAATCAGTCTCAGTGATAGATAATTACAATACCAGCATGTAGTAAGCTGAAGCAGGATCATCACCTAGCAAGACTCAGTATCAAAAAACAAAAACAAAACAAGACAAACCAGAAAGAGCTGAGGATGGAGCTCAGTCGTAGAAAAGCCTGAAGTTCAATCCCTCTAGTATCATTTTCTGTCTCTCTGTTTCTCTCTCTCTCTCTCTCTCTCTCTCTCTCTCTCACACACACACACACACACACACACACACACACACACACACACACATAATCACTAGACCATAAATCTATGAGGGAACTATTTGTTTAAATTCCAGTCAGTGTCTGGGGCCCAGCCCAGGAGATTCTTACTAAATTGTTTTGGCTTGAGGCCCAGCCACAACATTCTTAAAGCTAACTGGGTGATTCCAGCATGCAACTAGTTGAAAACTAGCATTCTGGAATTCAATGTCAGGTATCTCAGACTGGAAACTGTGGGTTGAATCCCAATCAACAAGTATATTTTATTTTCATTGTAAATACCTTCTGAAATGTGAAATGATTCCCAATGTGTAAAACTTAGGAGTGTTTACGTGAAAACTTGGCTTGCTCACTCTTCAGAAAAGTTGAGACATTCTGACCTATATATTCTACATAACAATCCTGGTTTAAAAAATATACATACATACATTTGGTTTTTGTCCCCAACTCCTGACACAGTTCCTAAAACCTTTAGAATGTCTTCAGTGACAGAAGTATCTTTTGTTATTCAGAACAGGAATTTTTCAACTGGGGTTTGATTCTACTCAAAGTGGTGTCCTAAGATCTAAGACTTGGAACATTCAGCCCTACGTGCTAGTCTCTGGAGACTGGACAACAGCTAAAAAAAGTACTCAGTCACCATCATCATCTCCATAAATGCCTTCATAAAATCCTGTAAATACAAGGTTCATGAACTTCTAGGTCAGTGCCCAGGGTGATATACTGGAAGGGAGGTGGCCCAGAACAGCCACGGAAGCTTAATCCGGCTTCTCCTACCCTTATTCCAATATTATTTAAGGTTTGATTAGTTATTAGTCATTGTGATTTCCTCAGTCTTATGGAATGTCAGACAATAAAATGGAGATATTCTTTTTATGTATGTTATCTATATTACTGCTTCTAGGACAATTATTGAAATGTAGAAGAGTTCAAGACATACTTACTTAGAATACTGAGTGAATAAATATATTTTATGTATTGGGAAAAGGCTGAGAACTTTTAAGTAACTGGCCAAAAAACACAGAGAAGAGATGTAAAACTAAGATGCAAATTAACTTTTTTCTGATTCGTGGAGAACTATGTTCATAACCACAAAGATATAGAGGAGTGGGTCCGACCAGTTCATGGAAAACTGAGTGTAAGAATATATTAAATAACTATGAGTAAAACTTATAATCTTAAAGACATTTCTAAGTTTTCTTCTCTATTAAGCATACTATTTGCCTTAATCCTGCATAACCTTATTAATGCTCTTAGAGTCTGGGTCATGCTTTATGCTTACAGCAGGTATAAGACAAAGAGATTTCAGTGGCCCTGAGCATATTCAATGACATATTTTCAATCTAGAAATTAACTTCTCACAGGTAAGTGATTTTTAGTACTCTGTTGTTATACTCAGTGGGGAACTTCTAGTGTATAGCTATGTTTATGAAGTCATATATGTTTTATTTTCATTTACAAGAACTTTATAAAGGCATGTATATATGTATGCAAACATTTGGAGACAGAGAGAGGGAAGGAATAAGACTTAAGTCTACTATATTCAGAATGACAAGTTGCTAGACACAATTTAATATATTTGTTCAGTGACTTGATTTGAGTTTTAAAACCTAGGGCTCTGGATCTCTAGGGTAGAGGGAGAATATTCTCCTTTCTCTATTCCTATTTGTGATTTTCTGACGGTGACAAGAAGAGAATCAGGAGATGAAAACAATGAAAATGAAAAGAGAAACACATAACAAAAGAATAAAAATGGCGAGCTGGCATAAGTGCACTTCCTAGGGACAAGAAGTACTTTCCCGGGACCACATCTGCTGGCAACAAGAGATTAAAATTATGAAAAGAAATGAAACACAGCCATCTTCCCTCCAGCCTCAATAAATACAACTGTAACTGGTTTCCGTGAAAATACAGCTGTAGTTTGGTGATCACTAATCACTAAACTACAGTTTAGAGATTTATTTGCTCACGTTTGATTTCCTGGTTGCTTATATTTGTGATAGTAATGGCAAAAGAACTGCCAATTGTGCAAGGGAGGAATCTGTAATACATCATAAGACTCAAGGTGTATAAACATACTCCGAACAAAAAAAAATATGTTTTGGTAAGATGTAACAGTCTTTTTAAAGGATCACATATTTGCCTGCAATCTAATGTTGACACTTGCTTAATAATTTCTAAAACTTTCTAAAGTCATTCCAAATAAGTTTGCTTATTAAGTGTCAGGGGTGAGGAAAGACAGGAAGTAAGAAACAGCAGGCAATAGAAAAATAATTAAAATGTTAATGATGTTCAGTCAAAAGTAGAAAAAAAGAATATTTTAAATCTGCCATTTATAATGATGTTCTCAATAAGCAAGCTAGTATTAATCTGCCTATAATGACCACCACCACCATTATCATCATCATCATCATCATCATCTTAGTGAAAAGAACTTCACTGATTCATATTAAAAAACAAAACAAAACAAAACAAAAACCTGCTCATTCAGGAGAAAGAGGTGAGACACAGGACTTCCCATGTGTTAAAAGTCATTCATACAAAGTGGCGTGGGAATCAGATCAAGAGTACTAAAGAGGGTAAAAAATTCTGCAAGACACAAGGATCTCTATGTTCACTGGTCTCTCACGCTTTTTAGCTCACTGGGGGACAGTAAACGCATTTTTGAAAGAGGTTCTGTTTCCAGATGTTAAAGCCAGATTAATTGTGAATGCTCCTTGCTTGCCCCCATTTCTTCTCCACTTTAGGTCATTCTTTACTAACCTCTCAACACACTCTTTCAATGGGAGTTTTGCTGGACAAACAGTCTCACATTTCTGCGAATGGGAAATGGATAACATGAGCATACAGCCAGCTCCCTCCAGACCCTGGTTGATTTATGCCTTGATCCTCACCCTCTCAGACAAGGTAGGCAGCCAGCGCCCACTTACTCTGCAGGAGTGGCCTGCCTGTCAGCACTGCCACCATAAACTTCTGTTTTCAGAGGTTTATGAGTTGGCTATAAAATGCTGCCCAAGGATGGTATATCTTAGCAAATTGTTTTAAGTTACAAGAGAGTAAAAAAAAAAAAAAATGCGCACACACAAAATAAAACAAAATGTCGTAATTTCAGACACTGTTTAGTGCTTCTGGAACTTTAAAAGCCCATAATTGTGCTGTCTGTGTACCCTACTAGCATTCAGATCAATGCTTTGAAGTTTAGTGCTTTGAATATAAAGTAAAGACACTTCTTTTACTTTGAAGAGATAGTTATCAAAGAAGTTTAATATATAGCTTGTAAGTGACTTATAATGGATAATTGTCTACTAAATCAAAGGAATTTGAAGACCTCTTTGCACATGAATGAAGGACTACAACTGATGGTTAAGAGTGGCCAATGGCCAGGGAGTTAGCTCAGTGGTTCCGGTGCAAGGACCCGGGTTCGATTCCCCGGTAACCACATAACAATACTGGGTGTGGAGACCCACACCCAGCAGCAACGAGTACCACATACCACAGTGCCGGGCGTGGTGGCTCATGCCTGTAATCCCAGCACTCGGGAGGCAGAGGCAGGAGGATTGCTGTGATGTGAGTTTGAGGCTGAGCTGAGGGCCAGCCTAAACCACAAAGTGAGACCCTGTCTCAAAAAACCTAAAAAAAAAAAAAACAAAAAAAAAGAGTGGCCAATGGTACATTCAAAATTGAGCCCACACAAAGAATCATTCAAATTTTGTCAATTGAGATAGTCATTAATTGAAGAGATATACACAAATATTTATAGATACAGTTATAGGCTATTAGTTCTTGTCCTCCCAACTCACTACACAAGTTCTTTTAATCATTCTTGTGGCACTGTGAAGTTTTTAAAAGAAGAAACAAATTTCTAAATCAGAGTATCTGATGCTATTGTAGTTTTATACAATTCTAATTTATAATATTCTAGCTGTCTGTATCAGAAGTGGCTTATCACTCTCATCAGTTGTTCCCTGCATGTTGCCATAGTGAAAGAAAGAAAAAGAAGGGCAGAAAAAACTTGAAGGATTTTATTTAATTGTCATTGAAATTTTCCTGAAGATGAGTTATGTGCGAAACAGTATCGTAGTTGCCAGAAATGGTAGGAGAATAAACCATGGAATCTGTCCATGAGGGACAGGAAGGGAGATGGATTCAGAGCTCATGCATTTGGAGAGGTGATGAGGCACCAACGGGTGTCACTTCCCCCTGGAGAGATATGTAACTGTGGTGCAGTGGGCCTTAGGGTGCCATCTCCAGCTCTCCAATGTCACCTGGGAACTTGAGTGCTTTGCATCCTACTCTGACCGATGGAGTCAGAAATACTTTAAGAGTTGGATTCAGCAATCCAAATTGTTAGGACCTTTCCACGATGCTAAAAATCCAGTCCTGATGTAGTTGTCAGCGTTTCCTAAACTTTACAGAGCAGCAGCCACCTGAACTGCCTGTGGATATAGACTGTGTATCACTGCCCCCCTCACTATCAACATCCTGATTCTATCACTCAGTAGCAGAAAAGTCTTCATTTCTAAGGAGTTCTTAGGTGATGCTCAAATTGCTGATTTGGGAACCACAAATTGAGAACCCTCATGCCAAGTTAACTTCTGATTTTTTTTCCCCCTTAGGAGATTCAAGAAAAGCATGATTCAAGTCACCTGACCTGGTTTGTGGCTCAAGGGTGAACATTCAAGGTGTAAAAAGGAAGAAGATGGCAAAAGAAGGAACATTGTACAAGGATTAAGTTATGTGTATGAAGTTAGTTAAATCAATAGGCACAATTGTCTAAGAAAATGCAGAACAAATTTTAACCTGTGAGGAAGCAGAAAGTTCACAGATTTGCTTATATACTGTAGAGCTGAAGCTATTTTCTCATTCCCTCTAATTAGGTTAATCACATGAGCTTACCCCTTGGAAATAAAAGTCTGTGTCTCATGGAGAATGAAGTTTTTAACTGTACCGGTGTTCTGCTATCCTAAGCCCTGAGGTACACTCATGTGTTCTTTTTATTTCTTAGACATAAGAATATAGTGGCTTGATGTTAACCTACATTTTGCTTTTCATTCCACTTCTCACTTCCTGAAATTGAGAAATACCAACTTTAGAGCACAGAGACTTAAGAGCTGGTGGAAGCATATGACTGCTAACTCATATTCAAAGCTCAAGCTTCTAAGTACATGAGCTCGGCTATTCTGAAACTCTGTAGGGCAGTGAATGATGAAATACACTAATGATTTAGCCATCCACTCATCCAACAATGGCAAATGGAAAACAATTACACAATCCAATCACTGCAGACAAACATTAAATACTGAATTAATACAGTTATGATACATTTCCATCAAAAGGGCTAAATACCACATTTTCAGGAGTAGAGCTTTTATAAGATGAGCTACATTTGCTCAGCCTGGGGTTGGAGGTTAGTAAAGGATTCTTTGAAGAATAATGTTCAGTCAGTAACAGAGAGCTGAGTAGGCAGAAGCGAGGAGAGCAGTCATGGGAACTGTCAGCAGTCAAGATGGGGAGCATGTGTGCTGGTCACTGGGGCAAGAAGAGCCAAGGAGAGGAGGGCGAGGGACACCAGGGATGAGGCTGGAGTGGCTGGCCTCCAAAACCAGCCAGCTCACACCGAAGGACATATAACAGGATAGGGATGTGATTAAATCTGAACTGTACTTTCACTGTGCACTTTCACTGTGGCCTCTGTATGCAAAGTGCAATGGAGGAGAAAGCCGCGTTCAGAGAAGGGATAAAATGTCAATTTAAAAGTTCTTCTTTTCCTCAATTCCTAAGGAAAACTAATTTTGTAAGTTTTACTTGTTCATGAGATCATATGCTACTGTTCAATTTTGATCTTACAATGTATATTATTTGGCTTTTCATTTAGAAGACTATGCTTCACTTTCAGCAAACTAAAATAGGCAGCAAAGGTCATTGTGAGAGAATTGGTAGCTTAGTCTTCAGTTACAAGCAGTTCTGCACATTGTCCAAGTCCATATTTTGCAGTCATGACCTCAGTTACTTAGAATGTGAAAATATTTGGAAATAGAATGTTTAAAGAGGTAAAAATGACTCTGTAACCCGACACGATTGTGCCCTCAGAGATGAGGACCCCGATATGTGCAGAAAGCTGAACTCATGACAGCACAAGGAGAATAAATACTTCCACAGACCAAAGAGAACGATCCACAAAACAGTCAAGACACTGTGATCTGAATTCCGTCTCCAGAGTCATAAGAAAATAAATTTATGTTATTTTCACCCCTCAGTCTAAAGGATCTTGCTTTGTCATCCCTAGCAAATGAATATACATTGTAACAAAAAAACTCACCATCAATGATAGGGAATACACTATCCTGGTGAATTAGAAATGTATTTATTTCTCAGTAGAAGTGTAGCTAAAGGAGAATTAATTAATTAGAAGCTCAAGAAGGCACAGATGGGGGGAAGCCAATGGAATGTGCATATCATGGAAAGGAAGACACAGCTGTAATTTTGGTGAATTCCCACACTGTTCATACTTCTGAAAGCAGGCTGTATAGCTCAGCTCTGAGAATGACTATATTGGCAAAATTCAGAGACCTAATTGGTATCTTTTACTCTGACTTATCCATGTTGTGAAAACCTGAGCGCCTCAGGCTCGCATTCAGCTGAGGAAGAATTTCTTCATTCTGCTTATTTTTATTCTAATCATCAAGCACCTATCTTTGAAACGCATACTAGTCTGCCGTGTGTAGAACACAAAGAATGTGAAAGCATGGTTTATGATCTCAGGAAAAGTCAACTTAGAGGTCGGTTAATATTTCTATGACATTTGTTATCTTCCACCATGGGTGAGAGGTTGGTTTAGAATGTTTTCCAAGTGATATCAGATGTCTGGCTCCCGTGTCTTGACTTCCAAATGACATCTAATATCCATCTACTCATCCATGTCACAGCTGGCTAGAGACACACAGAAGCACACTGAGTCATGGAGACAAAGATTTTAATTTTCTTTTTTGTGTCATGAAGAAGTTTCTTTTTCCCTGTGGTTTCTTTAGCTTTGATTTTCACGATATCACAGCAGGTACAACTATTTTTTCTTTATCCCTGGCTGATATCCGTTGTTGTAAACATTCTCTTAAAGTTAAAATGAGAACTACTGCTTCTTTTTTTTCTTTTCCAACAACTGAAAGAATTACAAATGCATCTGCTGTTCTGTTCTGCCAAGAGTAGCAAAAACATAGCCAGGGCCTTCTTGACATAAATGCTTCCTTGACTTCACCTTATATTCTGCATTCCTTCGGACCGCCCAATCACTGTTGCTTCTCTAGACTTCTCCACTTTCTCTTTTCTTCTTACTATTCTTCCTTGGAAATCAATGCAAAAATATTTGGTTCCTTTGCTTGCCACAAAAGCTCATTCATTTTGAGATATAGGGCATTTATTTTCCCTGGTGTGGTTGGCAACACCTGATTGTGTTGATCTACAAGCATTTCCAATCTACAAGATTGGAAAGATATGCCAATCATTGTGACTCAAGGCATATAAACATGCTCTGTGTGCATATTTTAGTAAGCACAATGTATTTATAATTATATTGGAGTCTCTGGCTTGAAGCAAAACAGAGATGACAGATTCTATGTTGTTTTTAAATTTTATTTTATTTTGCATTTTTTATTTTGTGTGTGTGCCCTAGAATTAGAAAAGGATAGGACTAGATAGAAATAATGAAAAAAAATAGGCTACAGACAGCTTATACACAGATAGTTTTACCTGGCAAAGCCAACGCCTCTGCTCACTCCATTAGCATCTCTTAGTATTCGTGTGGAAATGACATGTCCGAATGGTTTGAGCATGTTCTCCAGTTCCTGCTCATCCATAGAAATCGGGAGATTTGAGATGTATAGATTTGTTGGGTCTTGCTCTTGTTGCTAAGGGAGAAAAGAAAAAAAAATGTAATGAGTTCTGAATGTTGAGGTATATTACACAAATGGGCTGTTTTGATTAAATTATAATTTAGCTTCTATTTTCCAAACACCCCTGTAAAAGTGTATAATGGAAGAACTACTTCTTATTGAATTCCTTTCCTGTGCAGAATGTTTTTCATAGAAATAATCTCAGTGATGGAAGCCAGTCTCTCTGTCCAGGCTTCCTTAGGAAAGACTAATAAACTTTCATTAGAGAAGAGCTCGGATAGTATGTATGCAGCAATCTCCCTTCACTTACAGGAGATGTGCTGCTCCCAAACCACCACTGACCAGCTAACTCCACAGAGGTCCTGAACCCTAATGTGTAATGCTTTTTCCAACTAACTCAGTTCTTATCGTGCATCATAAAATTAATGTTTATAGCCTAAAATACAATAAACTTTGAATTAATTTATTTTTCTTTTTTTATAGGTTCATGGGCAGATGATCAGACTCTTGCACATGGTGGCCCTTGTTAAGTAAAATAAGAGGTACTTAAACAGTAGCCCTGCGGTACATTTACAATGTACTAACAATGACTAAATGAAACAGTGACTAAGTGAGTAACAGGTGAGTAGTGTATACTGCACAGATACACTACACAAAGGGAAGACTGACAGTCTTCGCAAGATGGAGCAATGCACAGAGATTTCTTCGTGCTCCTACTCAGGATGGTGTGCAATTTAACACTTAGGAATCATTCTTATAAAATAACTTCTGGAATTTTCCATCTAATAGTTTTAGTCTGTGGTCAGTCAGAGTAATTGAAACTCCAGAAAGCGAAACCACTGATGTGGGGTTTGCTATTGTCCTCTTTTTTATTACTCTCATAACTTCTGTTACTATTACTGCTCTAACCACCATTTTTAGTTCATGATATTGAATTTAGTGAGGCTTTGTTCTAAGCATTTGTGATGTATTATTTTACTTAATATTTCCAGTAAATATAATTACAACTTTATAGGTTACAAAACTTTATTGATCTCAAACTTGTTCACAATACAGAACTCACAAATGTCAGTGGCCATGGTAGATATAAGGGCTAATAACCCAGGCACCTGGGTTTCATTTGCACCGTTATATTACCTCCCAGGGGACCAATGGGTCTGATAGTGTGGTCTGAGGACTGCATCATCGGCCTCAGGATGACCGGGGAAGCTGGTGGGAGTACTAACACTCTGGGCTCACATAAAAGTGCTAAATCAGACACTGCCGGTTGATCAAATAAAGTGTTTTGATAAAGCCTCCAGGTGTTCCTAATAATTGCTTAGATTTGAGAATTTCTGTCCTAGACCAAGCATAAATATTTCTATGCAAATGAGAACATGATGTTGATCATTTCTAATTCAGCAGCAATAATGCTTAAATAAGCTTTGTTTAATAGAATGGAAACCACAATTGCTAACATTACCTCTATGTGTGAATATCCTCTAATTCTGAATTAATAAGTTGAAAGTTATATTACTAACATAAAATAACCATGACATGATGATCACTAATATCAAAATATAGCAGGCATTCAACTTCACCATTCTGTTTTAACTAAAACAATAACCTAAAAATAAATAAATATTAAATTATAAGAAGAAATTCTAAAAAATTGCTGCAATGAAAATGTACAATAACAGCTTTCTAAGATTTTATGCCAAGAAAAATTTTTAGTACAAAGCTAATTCTATTATTTTTAATAGCTCTAAATATTCAAATAGGTCATAATATTTTTATTAAGATTTGATACAAATATATATTATTGGGTTCATTTTGTTAAACTTTGTTAATTTTCAACATAGAAAATAGCAAAAATCAATATGTAACCTATTTGAAATAGCCAAATACAGCTTTAAATTTAGGGATATTGCATATATAGAAAATGTACAGTTTATTATCTTATCCACACACTCACTCACCACTATCATTAATAATCACCATGACCTTAGAGAGAAAATAGACATAATATGAGTCTTTTCTTAATGGTTATGATGTTTTTCCTGTTCTTTGACTGGTGAAAAAAGAAGGTAATAATGCAGTTACTAAATATGATAATGAATCCTATTTCCATAAAACTTTCAACTTTTATAATGTTTTACTTTCCACCACTTAGTTTAATCTTCCCCTCATCACTCCAAAGTTAGTTTGGCAAATATCATTATACTTATTGGATAATGAGGAAGTGGAGGCATGAAAGATTCATCATCTTGCCCAAGGACAATCTGATAATTAGTGACAGAGTTCGAATTAGATTTTGTGGCCAAGTTTTCTATCTCCCAGTTCAGTCAATTTTTTACCAGCTTCATGTGTTTCCCAAGCTTCAATCATTTGCATATCAGATCTTAGAAATGTTTTCCTGTCATGCACTATTTATTTAAAAGTTTTTCTCTAAATCAACATATCTTTAGGGCTTGAATAAACTCATTTACAAACATACTTGATGTTGCTATCATAACTAAAAAGGCAATGTCACCGTAAATAGAAGGTTACTACATATAGGAACAGTGAAGAAATTAATACCATTAAATTATAGCTAGCTACTGTTTGTTTGCATAAGGCTTTGTCATCACTGGCTTTTTGTTACAAAGGATATTCTTAATTAATTAATGTTACAAGTACATTAACTGTAGAATAAGGGTTTTTTAATGGGATTAAAGAAAACTAGGAAGAATCAAAATTGAAAAAAGGACAACGTTTTACAATGTAATTTTTGAGTCTTGCATGCCTAGACCTTTCCATGTGCTATGTCAAATACACCAGAAAATACCCACCCCACCCCCCTTCCTGCCTTGGAACTCCCTGTAACAACCCAGGACACAACAACGAGTGAACATCAGCACACGCTGTGCCTTCCATGTGTTGGTGTTGGTCTGATATTCTGTACCCTTTTTCCCTTCATGAAGCTAAATACCCACAAGCAAGCTGTTTCACAGTCCCATGTGTTGTCATGTTCTCCAACCAGCAGCACATCAGTTTTCTCTAAATCAAATCAACTTGAAAACTCCCTAAGCATTTCATGTACTTCAAATGATGTAACAACATACACATGCAGGGTTTAGGACATAAGAGATTACCCAGGAAGCTATTTTATGCATCCAAATTCAAAAGACAGACAGCTTCTTAATTTATATTCACAGAGACAATATAGCATGGGATGGGGGTCTTCCTTAATTTGTATGCATAGAAAAAATACAGCTTTAGGCAGTGTTATCCATTAAGTAATTCTGTCCTTTGAAATGCAGTATTAATCTGCAGTATGTAGGTTGACAACAGAATTTGAGTTCTGTACAGAATTAATTTTAAAACAGCATATGGGTGTATAGTTGTACTTTCAGCTTTATTTACATATCAGATAAAACTGATCACCATTTTCAAAAGTTTCATTGGAACCATGAGGTAATGAATACTTTTAACTTTTCAAAAAAATTTTCATGGGATGACTACAATGTAAAAGAACTTGTAAGAAAAATTTCTTTTTTTTTTCATTAAATTTATTGCTCTATTTTAGGTATATGTTATGATCACATTCGTCATTTGGAATTTCTACCCATATCTAATGTGTCTTTTTTCTTATTTTCCCTACCTTTTCACTCCTCTCCATTTACAAAAGCTTTGTTTCTGTTTATTCCTTCATTGTTCATTTTTTTCTTTTCCTTCTTTCCTTTCTCCTGCACTCCTTGCCTAGTTCCCCTTCCCCTCTGAACATTTTCTTCTTATTTTAGAATATCTATCATGTATTTTGGTCTTCATTTAAACTTTTAGCTTCTCACACCAGAGAAACAGCTTGGTATTTACTGTTGTGTCTTGTTTATTTCACTTAAGACTATGGCCTTAAGATGCATCCATCTAGTTATACATGTCTCTAGTTTATCATTCTTTATGGATGAGTAATTCTCTAATACATAAACAAACTTCATCTTCTTTATCCAATCACCAGTTACTTCATGGGCTTTTGGGCTTTTTCCAGGGTTTAGCTGTTACAAACTGTGCTGCTGTAAGTTTGTATATGTCTGGAACCAGGACAATTTACAATTTACTGGGATTTAATTTAATTTACTTACTGGGATTTAATTACTTGGGTTTGAGGATGTCTGCCCTGCCCTGCGGGATCAACTACTGGGATGATTGTGGACATCTGCCCCACCCAGTGGAATTTTAAACTACAAGGATTACTGCACTAGGATTATTGGCCTTAAGACTTATTGGGATTTACCAGGATTTAAGGATGCATGCCCTGCCCTATGCAATCTTCAACTACAGGGATTAATGTGGGACTGCTCTATTTTATACATGCTAGGATTATGGGTTAAAGGCTTGATACCAAATAAAGGTGCAGGCAGCTTGGGTTATAGGTTCTTCTGCTCCCACTTCTGCTGCTGCAGTATCTGGCCTTTGGCTGCCACTGATCAGAGTAGCAAGAGGTGAGCCCAGGCTCAGCCTTTTTCCTCAAGGAACTGACTTTGTTGTTTATTGGTTATTAATCTTTTAACTGTGGGACTTTTGAGAAATTGGATTTGCTATGAGGGTTCTGGTTGCACCCTCTTCCCCAGACACAACACGTATGTATGGTGCTTTTAATGCTTTGAAACCATTTCTAACAGGGGGATTCTGGGTCAAATGGAACCTCTAATTCTTGTTTTTTGAGAAATCTCCATACTGATTTTCATGATGGATGCATGAGTCTCCATTCCCATCAACAGTGGCAGAGGGTTCCTTTCTCCTCACAGCACTGCCAGCATTAGTTGTTTGATTTCTTGAGAGCAGTCATTCTTTCTGGAGAATGATGGGACCTCAGAGCTGTTCTCATTTGCACATCTCAAATGACCAGTGATGTTGAACTTTTTTTTTTTTTAGGTTTTTGGAGACAGGGTCTCGCTTTGTGGTTCAGGCTGGCCCTCAGCTCAGCCTCAAACTCACATCACAATCCTCCTGCCTCTGCCTCCCGAGTGCTGGGATTACAGGTGTGAGCCACCATGCCCGGCACTGTGGTATGTGGTACTGGTTGCTTCTGGGTGTGGGTCTCCATGCCCAGTATTGTTATGTGGTTACCGGGGAATCGAACCCGGGTCCTTGCGCTTGTGAGACAGGCGCCGGAACCACTGAGCTAACTCCCCGGCCCCGAACATTTTTTAATGTTTATTTGCTATTTCTTTTTCTTCCTCTGAGAAATGTCTGTTCATTTCAGATGCCTATTTTCAAGTAGGTCTTCAGACTTAGGGGTCTGAGTTTTTTACATTATTTGTATATTCTAGATAGTAGTTTTTTGTCTGAGGAACAGCTGGTAAAACTTTTTTCCCACATTGTGCATTGTCTCCACACTTTCTTGGTGATTTCTCAGAAGCATTTCAATAAGATAAAATCCCAGTTGTTATTTCTTTGTCCTATTTCCTATGAAACAGGTTCTGCTCATGGTCTTTTCCTATGCCAGTGTCTTCAAGAAAAATTTCTTAACCCACATTTGAAGTAGCTCCATAATCTACCTAAGGACACTTCTTGTCATAACTGACCCTTTAAAAAAATGGAATAGAATCTAGCAGGATTACACAGGGCCATTCAACTGCTTAGTAATTGGCTAGAAATAGAACCCTTGTCCTTTTAAACCTTATCCAGTTTTTCCCCCTCAATTTAAGACAGTAACTTTATTCTTAAAATCCAATGACTAATAAATAGAAATTCAAGATTCAAAGGACTTTAACAAAGCTAAATTATCTCTAAATTTCATGTTTTATTCACATTTGGGTATTCACCAACTTAATATGAGATACAGATTTAAGGATAAAGAAAGAAAATAAAAGAGCTTCAGCTAGCATTCTAAATATAACTTCCAACTGAATGCTGTGCAGTGTTTGTAAAGGTCTAAAACTACAAATCATATATCCTTTACATTTAACCGACTGTGCCACCTGAAGCAACTGCCCTGCTTTGGTCTGCTACATCTTTTCATCTGGTCTAGGGATTGCTGATACGTTATTTAAATTTCGGAGTTTCTGAGAGGAAGAAGAGTGTTCTCTCTGATGTTAATGGAAGCAGAGATCTGTCATTTTACTTCAGAATACATACATATATATTTTTTCCCTGAAATGACTCTTTGTTTCCTCCTAGTTTTTCATGTATGGAAGCTGCTCATAGACTTATCAGCACATACTCATTCCTCAGAAGTGAGCAGCATCTCAGAACTTGGGGAGAAGTAAAGGTGACCATGCAGAGGAGATATACAAAGGAGAAAAAGTCACAGCTCATGGCTAGATCAAAAGCTATATCTGGAGCTGTGTGTTTGAACACGTGTTGTGATTATTATATAAATGCCATTCTGGAAAAGGCTGTGAGCAGATGAAAATATCAAAATTATTAATCATCTGGTGACTCTGATGGTTGAGGAAATTACATTTAAATACTAAGGAAATAAGTGGTATTAAAAAGAAACTTCAGAGAAGAATTTCTCAAGGTACCTCATTGGGGACTACTTTTGTTTTTAATGCAATAAATTAATAGAAAATGAGAACACTAGAAAAATGCTAGTTCCAGCTTTTTTTTTTTTTTTTTTTTTTTTTTTTTAAGATATAGTGATACTTTGTAGTTCAGGCTGACCCTGAACTCACTATGTAACCCAGACTAGCCTTAAACTCATGGCAACCCTCTTGCCTCTGCCTCATAAGTGCTGGGATTACAGGCATGAGGTACCACACCCTACACTGTGGTACGTAGTACTGATTGCTGATGGGCATGAGTCACCATACCCAGCATTGTTGTATGTGGTTACTGAGGATCAAACTCAGGATCTTGCACTTGTCAGGCAGAAGTGGAAACTACTGAGCTAAATCCCTGGCCAAAGTTCCAGCTTTTTATTATTTGATTCTACAGATATGATATTACTTCATGGATCAGTTGTCATGTTAATACCCAATTTTATAACAGATTTTAAATGTTTACTCCAAACTTCTGAATGCACTTTATTATGAAGAGAAAACCACCAGCAAAATAAACAGGAACCCTGGTGTTTTAGGGGATGATACTCTCATTTTTTACACTACCTAATGTAACACCCTATGATTCTTAGCAACTTATTACTTCTTTGTTACTTTATATCCTATCAAGTCTTCCTCAAATCTTAAAATTCTACATAGCCACCATATAACTATTTTTTCACTATAAGGCAAATGTCTCAAGATGTTGGCTATGAATAGTAATGAACATCAGAAAATATCTGGAGGAGCATTCGGCCAACTATAGAGCAAAAACATAACTCTAGACCCCTTAAAAAGTGGAAACCACAAGATATCACCTCATTCTGAAAAAAATGACTGTTATTTTAAAAACACTAAATGCACAAATTTTGGTGATATATGAAGAAAGGAAACCTCTGGTGGAAATGTAAATGACTATAGCTATTATGTAAAAGAGCATGAAATGTTAAAAATAGAACCACCACATGCTCCTACAACTCTAATGCTATACAACTCTCTCTGTAATACATATACATATATATATGTTTTTTAAAATAGGAAATGAACTCAGTATTTAGAAATATCTACACTCCTTCATTTATTACAACATTAGAATAGTCAAGAAATGGAAAGAACTTTAGTGTCTGTCAACTGATAATGGTTAAATAAAATGTGGTCCATGTACACTGTGAAAAATCATTCAGTCATAAAGAACTCAATCCGCTGATTTGTGACAACGTGTAGGGAACCAGAGGTCATTATGCCAAGTGGAATAAGAAAGAAACAGAAAAACAAGTACCCATGATCCCACTCAGATGTGGTTTAAAATAGTTGCTTTCAAAGAAGCTGAGTATAGAATGATAGTTATGAAAGGATTGAGTGACATAGAGAGATACATTTACAGTTATGAGTGGGGACTGAAGCTATTCTGTATTTAAATTTAAAATTTGTTACAATAAAAGATATACTGGCATTAATCTTTCTCAAAACATCCCTAGATGCAAATACATTTATTCCATTGTTCTTGTCACTTTCTGAAGCAATTCTGGAAATCCTCTTTCATGCATGTCTTTATGAGATGTGATCAGAAATGTGCAGCAGAATGCTAATCAGTGGAAAGACAGCTTGTGACACTGTTACTGTGTGTCCTCATCTACTTTATTCCCAGGATCTGGCATTGTGCAATTTCTGGGTTTTGCACAAAGTTAAATGAATGTGAAGTAGAAATGTTCTGAATGGACTTGGAACACTCAAGTAGCTGTAACTACTTTAGTGCAACTAAACACATCTACCAAAGAAGATGTCAGAAAGTGGCAAGGACGATGGGACACGTGTGTTGATAGCAAAGAAGAATATTTTGAGAGGAATCCATGTCAATGTACCTTTTACTCTGATAATTCACAAAAAAATTAAAACATCTACTATTTTTTGATCCTAGAGAGTAGTTCTCTAGTGCTTTTGCACAGCAGGATGACTATGGGCAACAGTAATACACTGCACCTTTCAAAAAGCTAAAAACAGAATCTTAAAATTTTCACAATGGAGAAATGATAAATGTTTGGGAAGATAAGCTTCATTCACATGATACAAATATTACACAGTGGCTACACATATCAAATATCACATTATCACATTAACGTCAACCATTTCTCTATTTTTATTTATCACTTTAGAATCCATTTTATATAAACTGGAACAAAAATCCAAATTGAGGGGAATGTTCCTACAGACCTACCTTATATAGAGCAGAAATCTGTAACACTTAAAATATTCTAGTGTCATTTTATAACACGTAGTCTTTTAATAGGCCACATTATATAGATAAGGAGCTACTATATGAACTCTGCAAGTAAGAAACCTTGTGCTCAGATTGGATGTGGCTGGCCAGCACAAAGGTAGTGCCATAAGAGATATTCTGAATTCTGATTGAGCCTCTGAAGATTGCCTACAAATGTTAATATTCAGAGGGATGTTCAGTAACATATGCACGTGATAGTTAATTAGATGTATCATTTTGACTTGGTCCCAAGAGCCTAAGTAGTTGATCACACGTTGTTCTGAGTGATTCTGCAAGGGTATTTCTGAATGAGTTTAACATTCCTATACACAGACTATTATAGCAGATCATCCTACCTTATGGAGCTGGTCTTCAACCAATCAGCTAAAGACAAAGCCTGGAGCATAACAGAAAGGCTGTCACTACTGAGAGAATTCTGCCTTGTGAGTGATTTGAGATGTAGCCTCATTTTTTCCCCACTTCCCTCACATTCAAGAATGGAGCATCAAGTTCCTGGTTCTTTGGTCTACTTGTCTTTGGACTGAAACTATACAGGTGATGCTCTGGGCTCTTGGCTGGCCAACTAAAGATTTTAGAACTTGTGAGCCTCTCTAATCTGATATGTCAGTTCCACATAATAAACTGAAAGGGTGAAAAACAGCAAAAGATGCAGAGAGAGAGAGAGAGAGAAATAGAGAAGAGATTGGTTTTATAGGCTTCAATTCTCTAGGGAACCCTGACCAATACTATGTGTTAATGTTGTCATCTCTGCATGTCTATGGGACAATGAAGCCACATTTTCATTTCATATGCACAATAGGTTCCTAATTCTCTGGCCAGAAAGCTGCTGCCTATGCTGAAGTAGTGAGATGCACAGTCTTAGGCTAAGCCTGATATTCCTAATTAAACATTAGGGTAAGTGCACTGAAAGACACAGGGAGCAGTGAAGGACAGCCCAGAAGAAGGCTTTGAGCCCTAAGTGGCCCTAAGGAACATGTCCTCTCCCTTGCTTACTAAGTGATCTTCACTAGTTTTCTCCCTCCACTGAAAAAGTGAAGGTGCTTTCTCTTACTAATTCTACATCATGATGGAGTTAGAGGAAGATGACAGATGACAGCTAATTTTCCTTGGCAAAACATCCATCATGTTTTTTTTGAAATACTAAGAAAAATATTCCTCAGATATACATTTTTACATTAAACTTTTAGTTAGTTCAGATTTAATGTCAGCACAAAACTGGCCACAGGAGTTGTGCCTTTCAGTTGCTCTACTGGGTTCAGTTCTGCAGAAGGAGCAGCAAGAGATGACTGTGAAACAGAGCCCAGGGTTCCTACACCCTACAGCACAAGTCACCAGCACCACTCATCAAGGCTGGGCTGCCTTTTATTCCAGTTCATGTGAGCAGATTCAAACTGAGACGGGGCAGTGTGTGGCGAGGGAGCCTCTGGAGTCTGCATGACTGACCTGGAGTCACTTGTGGTCCGGGACAGGGAGCCAGACTGGTTTCCTGGCTTTCCTTGACTTCTCCCTCCACATGCACCTCCTGAACTTGAGCTCAGTGTCACCAGTTATCAGCCCTGATGTGATGGTTTCTCCTGTGAGAAAATGCTAAATTAACATCTCACAATATTGAGCTCTCTCTATAGTGTTATTGTAATATATTACTAAAGCACAGAGACATTTAGTTTTATTCTCAAGGTTCCAATGGTCAAAACTAAGAAAAGGAAACAAAACCATAGAGAATTACTCAATATTGTAACTACATTACACATTTTCTCAGCCTAAGTCATGGTTGCAGTGGGTTTAAGGATATCTACTTTAGCTGCTACTGTGAATTCTAGGATAGAAAATTGTTACCTGACTTGTTGTTAATGACCATAATCCTCTTTCCAACAACTGTAGGAGTACAGAAATCGCATGGATATAGCCATAGATTTACTATGATAGTCTATTAATTTTATGTCGAATAATCACCACAGCACATACAAATACAAAACTGATGTAGGACATTTTTGTACCTTCTGCCTAGAATATGACAGCTTAGACTAGATAATGATCAGATTTATATTTAGTATATACATAAATGTGTCACTGACATGCAAAGATGTTAGGGTCATGAAGTTCCACTCAAGGACAATAGTCCCCACTGCAGTCTATGAAGATGACAGGCACAGACCGCAGCACAAATGAGAACACCTAGAATTCTGTGCAAAAGCTCATGTGAGGAATGTCACATTCCAAAAGATTAGAGCTAAGAAATTCAGTTAAAAGTTAGTTTCCAATAAATTAATAAATAACATTTTGAGCATAATTATATCTCAAGTATTTAACAGGAAATACAATAGAAATATTCATTTTCAAATAGGGTTGATGTTTTTACATAAATTAAGATTAGTATTAGCACCCCTCAGTGCTATAATGATAGCTAGTATTTACTCTGCATTTACAATATGCCAATACTATGCTTTAAGGTAATTTAAATTAATTATGTTTTCTTCCTTAAAACAGTCCTAGAAGTGGATTCTATCAATATCTCCATTTCACATACAAGGGTGAAGGGTATTAAAAAACCTATATGAATTTTTAAGGTCACACATCTGTTAAGAAATCCCACTAGAATTCAAATTCAAATTGATTTAACTCAGACATGTGAATACAGTGTATATTTAATGGCTGGATTACAATTTTTTTTCTGAACAATTCAAGTAAAAATCCATTGTTGGTTGTGTTCTTACAGGTGTTCAACACTAAACTACCTAGCAATACAGTCCAGCTTCCTAGGCATATGAATGTTAGTCATAATGAAGAAATAAGTCAGAAAACCAGGACTCAAGGTTAAGTTTTCTCTTTAAATCTGGAGAAATAAAACTTCTAATACCAATAAAAAGGATTCAGTAGAATAGAATGTCAGAACAATCAGTGTTACTTATGCTTACAATGCTAAATAAAACAAATCTTTTTCTTGATTTACATATTTTGACCTATATTCCTGTACTAAATGGATCAACTTCTTTCTTCTTCTGTCTGCCTGCCACTGAGCTATACCTTAAGAAGAAGGACCCAATCTCTGCTTGCCCTACAGACTCAGGCTAGAGAACAGCTTATAACTCTATTTCAGTCAGAAATTTCTATATATCATTAACTACAACATTAGCATAATGTACATAATGTAGAGTGTAGACATCTATTTCATAAGTGCATAACTGGAAATTCTGTTTTCCTCAAAACTGTGATTAAGAAACCTCAACTATACCCAAATTACGTCTCAGTTATGTGATAAACATGACAATTAATTCTTCAGATATAAAAGCTCGTGGGGTACACAGAGCTCTAAAACAACTATAAGTCAGTGTCAAGTGGGTTGTCTGCGCAACCACTTAAGTACTTCTATATCAACAAAATTTATTTTGCTTATAATCTTCCAGCAAATGTTGTACAAGCACTATTTGTGGCCAGACAGTGAGGTAGTAGTTCTTTCATTATCCAATCCCCTGACATTAGCTAGTTAGTAAAGTTCCTCATGAAATTTCCTGAACTGTAAAATGGAGATGATACTAATAGCTTTCAAGGTTTATTCAGTGATATGTAACACTAAAATTATAGAAGAATGCAAGTATGCCAAGAATTGGCAAGTATGCAGGAAAAACTCAGTAATACATTATTTCTGTAAATATTCTTGCACAAAGAGATCTAGAGCAGAGGAATGGGAAAAGTGAGAAGGACAATGTTGAGATTGTAACAAAAAAGTAAGGAAACAAATTTTATATATATGGGGGGGTGGTAGGGGGGGTGGGGCTATGGGAAAAAATGAGAATTAAGTTGTGTCTTATACTGGTACAAATCCCCATTATGGAGTGCAATCATGATGTGTATATTTAAGGTACCAATAAAGATTAAAAAAAAAAAAAAAAGAAGTACAAATTCTCAATAATCAATGTGATCATAAGGGAGACATAAAATATACCCAAAAACTCAACTAAAAAACAACCAAAAAAAGGAGAATACTAACTAAATGTTCAGTCATGTTCATGAAAGAATAACCATCACTATTTGGCATTTGTCTCACTGTGTTCCTCTTAAGTGCAAATCTACTCAACATTATATTAAAAATGGCATGGAGGCGGACATACTAAATTGATGAGAGCCTTAAAATGTGGCCACTATATCAGCAAGAAAATCTAGAAATATATTACAGGGTGGGAAACATAACACTGTTCCTATCATTTATGAGCTAAAAAGATTAATGATTTATTACCAGGCTCATTAATCAAAACTATGTGGCATTTTTTAAGGAGCAGTTCCACTGTTCAAGTCAATTAGCCCACCAAAGCTATTATACCAAAGAAGCTGCAATGTTATTCAGATTTCCCCGAGAGTATTTTGAGTATAAAAGAAATGCTATTATTCAGAAGATCCCGAATCGCTAAGCTCCTTAAATTCGTACAATTGGGAACCTGCAGTACATTAAAATGCTGAAACTCATTAAGAGCCTTTCCCCTCTAGCTTCGGAGTCATTGGCACGCTCCGCACAGTCAGGAACAATAAAAAGCTCTTGGACTCCAAGGAGAGAGTGACTTCTACCACTTCACCATCTCTTCAATGAATCACCGAGGAAGAACTGGCGCCCAGACTTTGAGGACAGGCAGCGTCTGCTGAATTCGCTTTACTACCAGAGCACGACTGCACAATTAGCCAAAAAGTCTGATGGGAAAATATGGTTCTAGTTTAAATTTTAAAAAGTATTACAAGAAAAGACACATCGCCACTAATCCCTGTCAAAATATTCTTCTCACTCCCGACACAATTATCCCACTGTTCCTTCCACTCTCGGAAGCAATCCTGGAAGTTCTCCTTCATGTCTTCTGTTGCACTGTTGTGGCCACCTCTGCCCTTAACTGATTTAAAACATTTTCCTTTCTTGGTTCTTTTGATCGGGACAGCCAGAAGTCAGAGGAGGTGAATAAGGTAGATCAGGACACGCAGTAATATTTTTAGGAGCCTGTGGGACACTTGGCGACAGCATTCACTGCATTTTGTAATCACATCTTGTAAAGACATCCGCGGACAAGGACTTCCAGAACTGCTTGAGAAAATAGCAAGAATGAAGGCATACATGTATTCAATGCCATACAGAGTAGTTTCAGGGGAATTAACCTCACTGTCTCTTTTACTGCAGCAATTCTTAATTTAAATATTTACTATATAGTTTGATCACTTCTTGTATGTTACAGCAAGAGAGAAGAACAAGTATCTGATTCATACCAACCACTTATTTTATCTTTTTCCAAAGTCCTTCAAAACACTTGGGCATCAAAATATAATCCATTAATAATAATGTTCACCAATGCAAAAGATTCCACCAGTTCTTCTAAATAAGAAGATAAAATTATAACTTCAATGCAATAAAAATTAAAAGTGTGGAAGGAATGTTGGAATTACCAAATCACTACTCACTACTCAGGATAGTAGTAGCTACTGTAGGTGAGTATCATCAGTGGATGCTAATCTCAATCACAGTAAGTCTGAAGACAACTAGGAGATGTACATGATGTCTAAGAACCCACACGTATGCTGTTTACTAGTCACAAGGGGGAGACCTGCTGACATCATCTATACAGTCACTTTAAAGATCAGTTATTCAGAGGAGGAATATCACACCTCTCCGGCGATGATGCCCCTGAGCACACCCATAGCTCAAAAGAGATCCTGTGTTGAAACCTAGATCCCATCCCTTCCCCTCAATATTAATTTCTTGATTTTGATTATTTTACTGCGTTTATGTCAGTATTTAATTATTAAGATATAAAATATGTGTGGATAAAAGAACATCACATTTGTCATTATTCTCAAAGATCTGTGCACAGTAATTATAAATATATGGATTTATAAACACATATAAATATGTATGAAGAGGGAGACAGAGAAAAGAAATTATAAATTAAATGTAGGTGATATTCACATATACAAAACTGGAATGAAAGCATGATTTACTGTTATATTTTTAAGTTTCAACTTCTTCAAAATTAAGCTAAAGTAGTGTTGAAGGAACCCAAGGTATTTTAGCTTTCATAGTTAACATACAAGAAAGGTGAAAATATTCACCTTCATCTTTTAAAGGAAACAAAGACTGTACATTTTATCTTGTATTCAATTTGTGCCTCTTCAAGAGAGATGGAACACAAAATCACTGAATGCAGCATCTGCTCCTCCGGATACAGGTGATTGTCATATTCCACACCTCAGACAGCCTCCACCCCTGTGATTCATTTGTAAACCACTAGATCCTGGTCTCCACTAAAGGCTGTAAGTTTCGTGATTGAACAGAAAGGAGGAAGGCACTGAATCAAACTGGATTCCAGGAGTTAATAAGCAATAGTGTACAAAGAAGGACTGACTGCATTAGCTGTCGTTATGTGCCTATACAATTCCCTTTAGCCACTGTGATACTCATCAGACCCTGTAAAAGTGACTTTCCATAACATTCTCCATGTTTGTACTCCCAGGATCATCACAAAGAGTACACACTTGGGGTTTAGCACTGTTATATACCCACAGGATAAGACAGTGATGTTACATTTGACTAATGAATAGACCAGTGATTCTGAAACAGGGCAATTTTCACACACACAGCCTACCCGCCACGCTTGGCAGTATTTAGACATACTTAAATTTTTCACAGCTGCAGTTGCAGGGCAGTTAAGGATACTGGCATCCTACATGCACAGGAAAGTCCCTTACAACAACAACAAACAGTATCACTGAAACAAACTATTTCTCATTCCCAGGCCGAGATGAATCTCCTTAAAAGGAAATAAATGTTGCTTTATATAAAAATTTTATATATAATTTTATATGTTATATATCCATCTAGATATGTAAATATATCATATAATGTTACACATCATTGTTGCTTTGAGGTATCACTGTATCACTTGAAGTATAACACATATAATTATAGACATTTTTATTAAAGAGGTCTTAAGCATCTATAAGTATATAATGAGGCATAAATATAATGAGGCATAAATTTTTATCCTTTGTAGGATAAAAACAGCTATTATGCCAATTACACTCTAAAGTTACAGAAAAACAAAATCACAGAACCAATGCAATTCAATTAAAATTAATTCAATGTGAACAATGTGGTTTTGATCAATCAAAATAGCCAGCTCCAAAGCAAATACATTATTGACTTTTAAGATACTGAATAGTTTTTGAAATTCAGGGGGTATTTCTTTGTATCCTATGACGTTCTGGCTTTCCCCTACTTCTTTCTGTGAAGCTTTCTTCTGAGCATGGTTTGCCAGGGTAACAACTTTCATTTTGTGTAAAGTGTTATTTTCATATGAAGTGTGACTGTTCTTTTTCCCTCCACAGTAGACCCAGATGATGAGAGCAGAGCTCCTTGACTTCAATTATAGGCATACATAAATAGACACTGACATCAGATGTTCATCCTAAGTATGTTAAATAATTTCTGAAAAAATACCAAATGTATACATTGTCCAAGGTAACTTAAAATAATTAGAAATTATTTCCACTGACTCTTTTAAGAAGGATGCCAATATAGTAAAAAACTGCCAGGGATCTCAATGAACTATTAGTTTGCTTCAAATGAAGTAGTGCTTATAAATTGTCTAGACAGATTGATAGACAAACAGTCAGACAGACAGACAGACAGACAGAGATATAGTTACTGACAGATGAGCATATACCAAAAAATACTCAATAGAGACAATTACCTAATATTATAACAAGTCATGCAAATGGATCCCATCCAAAATGTGGAGTGTAATAGTCACAGTTTCAGGGGCAGCAGACGCTGAAGTCTATGCTCCTGTGTCCCTTCTCTATTACACAAGTATACTGTCAGTTCAGGACACAAAGGCAAAGTTTTTATATTTCTTTTATAGAATGAAGGATTTATGAGGGATAGTTTTGTTTTTTTATATTTTGACTATCAAGGCCAAAAGTTCATTGTATTATTGAAGCCTTTTATGGGTTAATTTTGAAAAATTCCAAGCTACAAAGCATTGCAAAAAAATCTATTTTGCAAGTAGAATCTACATTTTTATTGGATAGATTGTAGGAAGTGACAGAAAGAAAGGTTTACATATGATCTCAGGGTGTTGGCATTTGTATTTTTGTCACACCACTGCTACCCATTATCATAAAAGACATGGAAGACAAAATTTGTGGGAGAAATCCGTAACTTTTTTAGATATGAACTTTAAATTTGATAAATTCATTACACATCTAGGTATGGGATCTGACTCGTACAATTTCAGTTAAAAGACTAGTGATGACATGTCAATGCAAATACTCAGGAACCCTGAGACACCTCAAAATTGGCCTTATCAGTTACTTGGATTAATATATGTACACCACTCAGCAAAAGAATGTTGAGTCCAATGTTGACTCACTGAGCTACATAGTTTAAAATCTGTCTGTACTACAAAGCAAGACTAGGTCTCAAAAAACTGAAAAACAAAAATGTGATTTCAGTATAAGTCACATTCTCATTAATCTACCTCCAGATACTCCCCTCTCATTTTGAACGCACTCATCCCATTGTTCTTGCCACTCTCGGAAGTGAGCTTGCAGTTTTGCAAGCTCTCTTTTAGGAACATCCTCAGTTGCATGGTTTAGCGTCTTCAATATCTCAAATTGATTCAAACATTTACTTTCCATGCTCATTTCTATAAAGTGCTTGGCAGCAACATTCACCAAATTTTTAAAATCTTATTTCATAAACATATTCACATAATAGGACTTCCAGAGCTGCATCAGAAAGTGCAACAACAATGACATAAGTGTGTGCAAACCAAGGACCCGTCTTGGAGGTGAGATTAATGCCCATGTGACTTTTATTGTAATGATAACAATTTCTAAATTTCAATATGCAGCATATGTTTGATGATACCTCACAAAGGAAGGCAGATAGTGGCTCATAAAATTCAAGGTAGAATCAAGGCATCTGAATGATAACGATATTTACAGATTGTCCCCTAATAATAAATAGACTTGCTCAAAGTTCTAAAGTTGATAGCTGAAAAGCTGCTTTTTAATTCTGCGCATCTACAGGAAAATTTTCCAGACTCATATAAGGACTATTTTTAAAAGTGTCTAAACTCCCTTCCAGGTTATCTCTGCATAGTGTTGAACTCAAAGCTTAATCTGTGAACCAGGGACAGTTGGGAAATAGATAGAAATGAGATTCTCAGGCCTCACCCCACCCCCCACCCCCACTAAATCAGATCTGTATTTTCAAAAGATCAACAGACAATTCACACGAATGTGAGAGTTTGGAAAGTGTTGCTCTAGAAAAAGTTAAGCAACTCTGTCTTTTTATTAATGTTTTGTACTCTACTTGAGGTCCAGTTGCCCACACCCTGAACCTACTCAGTAAAGCACCTCTCTGTCTGGGGTTTTCTCCTGTTCTTATCTTACTTATCCCCCTCTTTTATTTCTGCTTTCCAGGAGGACTTTTAAACAACTGAAATGCACCCTAGTGCTTCTCACAGAGTCCACTGTTGAAAAAAGAACTAATTAATGTTATGGATTAAGTATATTTAAGATGCACATACTGCTACCTAGACTGTAAGAATGTGTGTACACAGAGAAATATGACAAAATTTATGTCTAAAACTAAAGTTCATCACAAGGCAGATTGACCAGAGAATTTTCCTTGTGTTATTCTTCTGTTATTAATATTGTTGTGCCTTTTTAATCTAAAAGGGCAGGAGGAACTAAAAGCATCAGCATCTTTTAATCTCCCTAACAAAGACGGAAAAGTAAAAGTCAGTGCACAGAAAACTGTATAATCACTATGATCATTCACCATGGTCCTTCTGTTGCTTCCATCTCCCATGAAAATCTGACTTCATGTGACAATACTTCCCTTTGCAAAGGTTGGTCCTTCATGACTTATGAATTTTACTTTTTCCTGAGTAACACAAAATGCCTGAAGCAAAATTCAAAGATAAAGATCCAGAAAAGGTACAGGCATAACAAAGAGATTTAAACAGATTCCTGTCAGTTGGCACAGGATGAAGTCATTTTTCTGCCTCTCCTCCCAGCCATTCTGACATCTGTACTAGAGTCACCAAGTCTAAGTTTTAATACTCCTCTGTGCTCAGCGGTAGAGTGCTAGCAGAGCATTATGAGCTCATGTCCCACAATTCTGCATAACCACAGTGAACGGACATTCTCCTTACACTCACAATAAAGAATTGTGCTTTTAAAGAAAAGTGCAAAGATTTTTTTAAAATTGGTAACTTCTTAGTTCTGATTTAAGGTATCACCCTATATAGATATGAAAGAAATATTGCATGCTCTTTGTTTTACAACTTTCTTTTGAATGCTGGTAATAAATTGCCAGCATAATAGTTTGTATTTTAGTAATCCTAGGGAAAGAAGAAAAAAGAAAATGCAGTTGTTACAGAAATGAATGCATAAGCTTAATACCATTTAGAGCTGGCTGGAAGTGAAGAGGAAGTTTGGGGCAACTACTGTACAAAGCAAAACAGAAGCACAGTAATGTTAAGAGCAGTGTGACTACGAGCAAGAAGCAACTCAATCATAATGACTACCTCAAGTGAAGCCTTCGGGCAGCACTGCGCACTGTGCTTTATGTCACCTTTGACACTTGCACTAGCCCCAGCACAGGTGTTTCTGTCATCACCGTCCACACTGAGGCCTGCAGTTCCGAGAAGACAAATGATCTAACTAAACCACAGAGCTACCAGAGTCAAGATTCAAACCAGGCCCAGTTACTCCAAATGTAATCTCTAAATTGTACCAGACTGCCACCAACCATATCACTTGTGCCACTCCAAAAATAATTTATTCAAAATCAAATGCTGTAACTAACATAAAAAGAAAAATGTGTATCATCTCTGTGTGATATGTATTTGTATCATAAATAATAATAATAGGAACTTCTTAAATTACACCAAACATAAAAGTAATTTACTAAGACAGAAATAAATTATAATGTATAGACTCAGGACATGTAGAACAGAAAAAAAGAATCAACAAAAAGGTAATATGTAGCTATTTGGCCTGCCAGTACCAGAGTACATCCAGCAAATTTAAAAAGTTAAATATCCTATGATAAAGGACAGTTTATTTACTGTACTTCTATGTGATGAGAAGTTTTGCATTTATGCAGAGTGGGTGGGAGAATAGGAAAAGATGAGAATTAAGTCCTGTCATATTCTGATATAAACTCTCAATGTTGAATGCAATGATGATGTGTATTCATAATGTACCAAGAAAGATTTGAATAAAAAAATAAAAATGATTCTTAAGGAAAATTTTAATAAGTGTAAAATGACAATGTTAAGAAGGCATATGGGAAAAGAAGAAAAAAATAAAGTCTGTTGTCACATAAAATATTATGTGACACGAAACAAAAGGAACTATATCTAATTTTTACCATGATAAATATTAAATATGGGTAGTGGAATCAGGACTACTTTACTTTTGCTTTTTTGTTATTTATTCATGACAAAATTTTCTTGCACTTGGAGAAATACTTGTAGAATTAGAAAAAAATATATAAATTTTGATTTTAATTTCCTTTGCATTTGTTTATTTTTTTAAAAATACATAAAAACCTTTTGGCTTTCAATAGCAGTGTCATAAGCAAGTATTTCAGTTTGGTCTTTAATCACCAGAAAAAATAGTAATTCTGATGGCTCTGTGATTGTATCGAGGAGGTGGATCTAGTGAGTCTGGGTAGATGAGACTAGACAATATAGTCAAAGTCAGAAGTCTAGGTAGACTTATGAGGTAAAAGAAAATTGACTATGTTTTAGGTATTCTACCACATGTTACCAGTTTACCTCTCCTGTTTACCGTATGCAGAAGTTCTATTTTCTTTACAAACATTCACAAACTTGCTAGAGTAGCGTTCATTTTAAACTTTTCCCCAACTATTTGCTGAATTCTGGAGCCAATTATGTTTTCAATGCTTTGAGTTGCTGAAATTAAAATGTCATATTTTAAGACATTTTCATTTTTAAGCTTCCTACAAATAATAAAGGGCAACAAAAGAGGAGTCAGCTTCAAGGGGTAATCAGACCAAGCTGAGATTTATGCAGGCCATGAGTGCAAACCCAGAGAAGGACATGCATAAGAGTGATAAGGGATTATTGTGTTGAATGGCACAATCCCATCATGGGATACTTGCAGGGCCTCAACAGGTTATAGTCTCGGAAGGAAGTGGTTTGTCTCTAGGAAACTGAGCCTGTGATCTTACATCTGACCTAAAGTTAGTTTTCTACTTCTTAGTTACCTAGTCAATGAATTGAGGCTAACGATATAAAACCTCCTTTTGGAGTAATGAGGGTTAAAGTAGTTGTACGGAAACCATCTTGGGGAGTTATTGAAGGGAAGATGCTGTCCTCAACATTCATTGTTTCAATGTATGCTGAGTCACAGGACTGAGAGATACAGAGTGCTGAATCCAGACAAAGAAACCACAGGTAAAATTAAAATATCAGTAAGATTCATTTGGAGTAACGTAGACAGAAGGTTTGGAGAAGTATGGGAACGTAGACCTGCAAAAAAATGCAGAATAGTATAAAGAAAACGAGATAGGCCTGGACTTACAAAAACTCATTTACAGTCAGGCAGGGTAACATATGCCTGTAACCTCAGCACTCTGGAGGCTGGAGCAGAAGGGTCAGAAGTTTGAGCTCAGCTTGGCAAACTCAGTGACAACAAGAAACTGTCTTTTAAAAAACCTAACTTGACAAATGGCTGGTGATATATCTCAGGGGGAAAGCCTGGCTCAAATCCTCATTACCACAAAAATCAAACAAAAGCTCATTTCACTAGCTTAACCAATCTTTTCATCACTCTGAATATTGCTTTCTGAGCCAACAATGTAACACACTAAACCAGTATTATAAGGCTGTGAGGTCAATTAGGTGACAGCATTAACGAAAGGCTGAGGTCGTGCTTGGCATGTACGGGCACATTCAACTTACTCTGGATTTCAAATAGGTTCATTAAAGAAATAAATCTTGCTTGACTGGAAGATATGAGTTTGTAATTCAGAAAGGATAGAGAAATCACTGGCTAGACAATTTTGTTAAAGTCAGAATTTCTAATAAAGCCACTAATTGGGCAGGGTGGAGTATATCTTCACTCTTGTTTTTATTATTTTTTTCCCCATGAAATTAAAATACTTCTCTATGGGCGTGGAGATTATACCAGATCTCCTTGTGCATGGTAATGTGAAATCTGAACAACTCAGCACTGAAATAATCAGACACAGACCCCACAAAGAGACTTTCCTCAGACCTTAGAATTGTTTACACATTCTTTATGGGTCAAACTTCCAAAACAATTAATGTTAATAGTTCTTCAGAGCTATATTGCTTGATCTTGAACTACAGTTTCAGAGCTGCTACTATGTAAACGACTTTGTGCAACCTAATCCCTACCTTATGCTTTAAAATGGGAAAAAGTAAAATAACACTGCACATGTTCTTTGTGTTACTTAGAAGCAGAGAGCTAACTTTCCACTTTCATAGACCTCTGGCCTTGCTGTGCCCTCCTCTGATTCCCATGAAAGGATTTGATCAAGTATCCAGCTGTTGGGTTGCATCTGCCAGTCCTGTCTTCTCCCACTCCAGAGCTCTCCCCCTTGATTCACCATGGCAACAGTTTACCCCACATTTCCATCTGGACACCTCCTGAATACTTAGTCTCTCCAGTGCTATCCATCTCATTCATGGTAACGTCAACTGTGCAGTTGTTTAGGCCACAGAGTTATCTGTGGCTCATCTCTTTCTTTTATATTTCATACTCTGTCAGTTAATACTGTTCTTCAGAATGTTCAGTCGGTCATCACTTCGCAGTTCCATCGCTTCCCATTAGTTTCACTGTAACAGTTCCATTGTATTGAAAGTCACCGTACAGACTCCTAACAGGTCTTCTTGCTTCATCCTGCCTGCCTATAACCCAATCTCTGCACATCACAGTGACTCTTTGCCAGTAAAACATTGATCACATCACTTTCATGTCCAGCAGCTACAATGAGTTCCCCTCTGAGAAAGAAAGCAGTTGTCTATTAAATGGTCTCTAAGACCCAATCCTACTGTGTTTCCTCTTTGACTCGGTCTCCTCCTGATTTACCCTTGCTCATCTTTTCCAGCCCCTTGGTCCTCATATTCCTCAAACATCCCAGGCAAGTTTCTGCCACCGGCATTCTGACCCTGATGTTCTCTTTGCTTAGAACCATTTTTCTCCAGAAAAACATGAGGCTCTATCTCTTGGGTCATTGGAAGAGATCTTTCTTAAGTGTGCTTCTCATAGTGGTCAACCTTTGCACTTTACTTCAAATTACACACACATTTTTGCCTCATTTGCTGCATGCATCATCTCTTTCTCAAGAATAAGATGACCTTTATATTTTTCTTATTTCCTTATCTTTCTCCCACTGAAAGCACAAAGTTTAGATTGCAAAATGTTTGCTTTCTCTGTTCATTGATGTGCATCTATTTCTTAGAAGAGGTTCCTGCATGTAGTAAATGCTCAATAAGTATCTGATGAAAGAACAGGATTTAGCCATTTCGGAGCAATGCCTGGTTGCACTGTATCGAGGACAATGTCTGTGCTCGTAGGGAGTAGCGATAGTGACTATGAGCACACTTTGAGATATGAAGTATTTTCTTTCTTATGTTTGAAGAGAATATGAAATGGAGAGGCAGGAGTGGGAAGCCTCTTAAGTCAACAACTAAAGTTCCATGTATAAATAGACCCTTCTCATTCTAATGGCACAGAAATTACTAGTTTCTTTTGTGAAGAAGAGCCAGCACAGGATGTGGCCAGCTAGGTATGCAGCCCATTCAGAAAGATACAGAAGAGGAACTAATTGCTTCTAGGCAAAAGAATGCCTGCACATTTCTGTTACATATTTTTCTTTTTGATTCTAAAAATGATCTGTGAGATAACCTGGAAGAATAGCACTGCATACCTTTCCTTTTCAATGCCATACAGTTTGTTATAATACATTTTTACAGCTTTAACTATCCTTATATGGGTATCAGAACTTGAATTTTTTCTTCAAAGAAGAAAAAATTGTACTGAAGTATGGAATTGAAAATTTATGAAAGAGGGAAATCATGCAATTGATATCTTTTCTAATTATATTAGAAGGAATATTTAATCTGTGACACAAAAAATTTGTTTGAAAGAGGGTACAGAACAGTTTTTAAAGCTCAATAAAATCAATATTTTTTCACAACCATAAATCAATACACAGGTCATAATATCGTGTGTGTGTGTGTGTGTGTGTGTGTGGCTGGATATTGAACCCAGGACTTAGCAATGCATTATATCCACAGCCCTTAAATTTTCTGGGGGGGGATAGGTTCTCAAGTCACCCAGTTGCCCCACCTAGGCTTGAATGTGCCATCTTCCTGCTTCAGCTCCCCAGTGTTGGATTACAGGCATCTGCAACCAGGCCCAGTAGTCATAAATATTAATATTACTAAAACTAAAAATTCACAGAGATAGTTTAATGTTAGAATTCTCCACAGAAATAGGACCAATATAAGACAGGGAGACAGGGAGAGAAAGAGAGAGAGAGAGAGAGAGAGAGAGACAGAGAGAGACAGAGAGAGACAGAGGGAGACACAGAGGCAGACAGACAGACAGACAGATGTACAATGTATTATAAAATTTATAATAGGAGACGTACTATGGTACTCAGACCATGCAATCACAGAGGCTTAGGAGTCCCAGGATTTGCTGTCTAGAAGACAGAGAGCTGAGGAAGTGGTAAAGTAATTAACTCTTAGGCACAACACATGAGAACCTAGGAGGTTTAATCCTCTAAGTCTAAAGTTTGAATTTGGACTTTTGATACTTAACAGCAGGAGAAAATTGATGCTTCAGCTGTGGAAGGGAAAGCAGATTCATCCATCCTCAATATTTTTGCTCTACTTAGAGTGTCAGTGGAATGGATCAGACTCAACCCACTGGTCCTCACAGGGGAAGGAGCATTTTAACTCAGCCTGCTGCAAGTGCTGCTCTCTTTCAGAGATGCCCTTCCAAAAATAATGTCCACCAGCCAATTGAGAATCTCTTAACCTAGGAAAGTTTATACCTAACATTGCCCATCACTTTTAAAGATAATGATAAATATTCTTTGCAAAAATAGAAAATATTTCTTTTGCTTCAATAATGGATGAAGAAATAAATTAAAGAGAGATTTTGTGATGGTCTATGCTATAGGCTTTTTTCTGGGGGTATAGTGACTTTTCATTAAAATCAATCATATAAAGAAGAAAAAAGAGAAGCAAAATATGTATTGAAGAGCACCATGGCTTTATTATTAAAGAGCAACCCAAAGCTATGTGAGTATTGAATTGAATTTTCAATTATTTTAATAATTATGATCATTTACATTGGTAAATAATATAGTTGATTTGCTTTATCAGTTTCTTTTCCTTCAGTTATTAGTTTTGAACCAGATATTTGCTCAGTCACAAAAGATAATAGCTAATCATTATTATGACCTGGTCCAAAGTTTAGAACTATTCATCCTATTAACAGGTCAAGAAAAGGCCATGCTGAAGATTAGAGTGTGTATGAGGAGCCATGGGAAGACAGTGACCCTGGGAGGAGAGAGCTGGGTCCTGGCCTAGATTTTGCTACATGCTCTTTATGGGATCCAGAGTTAGTCACTTGACCCTTCTTGGCTTTGCAGCTCCTGCATCTGTTTGAAAGGGTTGGGTAAGGCAGCCACTGACATCCTCTGAAACTCCATAGTTCATGACTGCATCTATCAGGCCACTCCAGGGCTTTGCTCCAACTTCCTTAAAGGCCAAGAACACAGTGCAATTACTGACTCTCAGGCCAACTCTATGGACACAAAACATCAAAACTGACTTCTCAAACATGTCCAGAACAGCTCAGAGAGCTGATGAATGTGGAGAAAAGCATTTGAAGCAATGGCTAAGGGATGCATTCAATAATGCGTCAAAATTACCCATCAAATTTCTAGAGGTGGGTCATAAGTGTAAACCAGCTTCATTAAACAGGATAGATGACACTAAGCTTTGGGCAGGGTTAGAACAAGAGCTAGCCGTTTGTGGAACTGGCTACTTTCTGAGCTAATATTATTGGCAAGACGATCCAATATTTGAGAATGTTTCTGGTAAGGATTACAACTTAAGGAATATTGGTCTTTGTATATCTTAGCTATATCAAGTGGATTTCACATACTGACATAGAAAAACTTGGGGAAAAAAAGATCAACAATACAAAAGAAGAGAATCATCTGAATAATTTAAAACACTTCAAAAATTTAACCATTTACATACATATAATAATTACTGCTATTTATAACAATGAAAAAGTTTGTGTTATAATATTCAACAAATACATGTCTCAAACTTTGCTTTTTAGAATCTACTTAATATTAACTCTTGAATTTTTAAAATAACATTTCATTGCTTCCATGGCATTGATGTGAAAAAATTTCTTTAAGAGAAATAAATCCCTCTAATTTCAGAGTGTTTTTACATTATGAATGCTAATAGCTCATAATTGAATTTATTTGACTAAATTATAAAAAACTGTCATCCAGAATATGCATGGTTTGCTTCATTTTATCCAAGAAAATTAACAACATGAAAATGGACACAATGTCTTTATCACTATGCTGTATTTAATGCCTAGCATATAGCATAACGCATAGTAGGTACTCTAAGATTTTCTGATGAAAAAACTAAGGTCTCTTGGCATCGGTTATAAAGCTTCACTCATAATGAAAAACCAAGCTATTAAAGTATTTCCATAAGACACAACTTTAGTCAGTACCAAGTAATGAAAAATGTGCAAAAAGTAGTTTGTTACTTCTCAAAAAGAGCAATGCTTCCTTAAACTCAATCTCAAAGAGGTCTTTTTTTGTAGTGACATGCATGGGCTGAGTGTTAAAAGAGACAAAGAGAATTCACTGAAATGAGACAGATTATGGTTTCCATCCCTGAGCTATTCCTTTTGAAGACATCAAGCTGTTACCCACTACTGCTCAAGTTATTGCAAAGAGCACTCATGGCAGAGTCAAGCTACTGGACTCTGAATGCTGGGTCTGCTGCTCTCCACTGGGTGACCTTTCAATGACTCACTGAAACCTTCTCACTCTAGGTCCTTGCAGATTCACTGCAAGCTTCCTTACAAGGGTTCTGGTAAAACAAAGAGAAAACATGTAGTAGACTAGTGTCAGCCTAAAGAGAGCAGGGGCAATGAAGTTTAGCTCTTACTGTCTTGTGGTACTATTAACTATTACTAACATAGGAAAGGAAGAGAATTTTAAATTTAGCACTCTTAATGAGTATCTTAATGAATATCTGCCTTCAAAGGGTGAAAAGTTCAGGTAAAATCCTAAGGCCTGACTCCTATCTCCTTATAAGTCTGAAGAGAAAAAAATTCCAGCAACAGAGAAGTGAGCTCTTAAAATCAAAAGGGATTAAAATGTTTCTTCTTTGAAAATGTCTATGTGTATTAAAAGTTTGAACAACTAATGTGGATTTTTCACACAAGTCCTTGTTTCAGTGATTTCTATTTCACTGAGCAGTTCTGAATGTGGCTTGCCCACAATGTCTCTCATAACTATAGTTTGATTCTCTCAATCCACGGTTGACTCCACTGCCTTTTAATGTTCTCTGAGACCACTAAAACAAAATAAAAATGGCTTTATGTAAGATAATGTTTCATCTTTATGCTTACATATGAATGCAGTTATCTTAAAGAATCAAATATAGTCCTTTAATTATCTATAGGCAGTTTATTAAAAAGCTAATTTTAAAATGTGATTTACATAGGCTTTTGCTTTCCAAATATAAGAAAAAGTACTCTGAGGACAAACAAATGATTCAAGATAGTTCATTGTTTTAGTCTATAATTGTCACCACCACCCAATGTTGTAGATAATTGAATTGGCCGAATCACAGAGTACTAATAATGAAGGCAATGATTCCTTAAAATCTTAAATCAGAAAGGTGGAAATTTTTTAAAATGCAAAAACTTGTATAGTCATTCATATAACTCAAAAACTATAAAAACTTCTTCATTGCACCAAAGCAAATATGCTTCTCACAAAACAGAATATGGCCTTTTGATTTTCTCTAATTCCATCAGGAAGTGATCCCTGATCCTAGACAGAAAGATAAAGGCTTGAGATCTTTGCTAGACTTGTTCACATAATACTTCTACACTTTAAAAGTTAGCTTTCAAAAGTCTGGCATTGCTGACAAAGCCTACGAAGCATAAAACAAGGTCACAATCCTACAATGGAGCTGTAATTGCAAACAATCAAATACAAGAATTCCAAATGTGACTGATGAGTCACTGGCCACAGGTTGGTTTCCTGGGAAGCCAACCCTGAAACAGAACATAGGGTGTAATTTGCGTACTAATGAGAGGGATTTTTGTACCTGTACAAGGGAATGTAAAGAAACTGGAGTGAACAGAGGAAGAAATTGGGCTGATATGTGGGTCCAACCTTGGCTGGCTCCAGAGGCTCCTAGTTTTCTGAGTTGGACAAAGATAGCCAGGCATGAAATATAACTGCACTGATCAGTGGCTGGATGTAGCATATGCCGCCCCCCCCCATTGATCTGGGTTGAACTGGTATTCTGAAGCAGAGACCATCAGTCTAGAGTTTGAAAACTGTCTGTCCATAGCCCTCCCTTTAGCTGGGGCTCCACTAGCAGGTTCTTCAATAAGGGTGTGAGTGGACGGCATCTCAAAGTCACCACTCTTTTCTGTACTTCCAAAATTAGACAGGCCTTCCTATAATTTTTGAAAGATTTACAAGAAACAGTTGAGGAGCCAACCTAGAACCTCCACTTATCATCAGAGGTGACTAACTTGCTTTCATGCCCCCCACCATGGGTGAGCAGTAGCTCTGTCTAGAGTCATCATGACCCCAGTAACCTTTCTGAGCATCTGACTGGGAGGCTTAAATTCATAAAATGACAATGAAGAAGATATTAGATTTTCATAATTTTAACATATTAGCAAAGAAAATAATGCATTTCTGAAAAGATCCAATTCTAATTCCATAGAGATTGCACCATTATCATTTCCTTTTATCAAGTGGAACACATATTGTATTCATCAGTTTGGGGTAATTCTTCATATCCTTGCCTAGTTTAAGTGCCCAGAACAGCCACGTTGCTGAAATGGCAAAACTTAATCTCACAGGGTGTAGGGATATGACTATATAGTAACATAATCAGTGAGCTTTAAAATTTTTCTCCTGATATTTAAAGGAAAAATAGAGATAATCAGTAGTGAAGGTCATTTTTAACATACTCTCATCTCTCTTGAATTCTAAAGGAAGGCAGTTTTGGAAATTGGCCTCTTCCTTGTCTTAAGTAATATCTGAGAGTGTCAAATGTTAAAGATTTAAAAACAAAAGTAGCATGTATGGCTGTCAATCAGTAGGGGCTTTGATCTCATCTTTGTTGCAAAAGACATGATGCTCGGTAAATGGATGGAGCAATCAGTCCATGTCAGGCCTGCCACCAGGAGCATTTGACACTGTCACACTTGAGGGCCACCTCACAGGCTGAGCCAAGCACTTGACATTCAAAGGAACTGAACAATGAAGCGCAGCACAGTAAATGTCTGCTGAAAGCATCACAACATAACCACAACCTACACTGTCTTTCGCACACTTTCTAAAATGAAAAACTTTGACTTGTCTTTTCTTAAATGGCCTTACTGGCACTTGACATTCTTTCTATTTCCACTCTAGTTTGGCAAGAAAAATAGTAAGAAACTGCTCCACAGTAGAAGGTGATAACTGGGGACCAAAAGTGTCTTTAATTTTTATAAATTTGAATTATGTCTATCTTAGCCCAACATGAGTTTGAAGGACTAGGCAAAGAAAATAACAACAATAACAAAATAAGGCATATTTTTCCTTATGAGAAGAATAGAAACACCTTCATTTCGTTTTTTGAAAATAATAATTTAATGATTTTTTTGTCAGATGTTTCTTTTTTTTTAAACTAAAGACAGTGAAAATTAATCCACTGCCATAACTGTAAAAGATCACTGTAACACTAAACTCTATTTCTGAAACAGATATTAAAAAGAGGACTATGATTTAAAACTCTATAGAAATGTCATTAAGCCCTGATTTTACATCTAAACATTCTGGCTATGAGGATTAACATATTTATTAGTCCTATGAATAAAAATCTAGCTAGGCTCAAAAGTAGACTCTGGTATATTTCATTCCACTCACTTCACTTTTTACAATAATAATCTTTGAAAGATAAACTATATACACATTACCATGAGCTCTTGAAAATATATATAATAAAACTTCATATTTTTTGGTTATTTGGGAACAGCAACAGGAATATCAAGAAACGTTTTCCAGATGTAAAAAAGTCATCTTTCACAGAAGACACTAATTTCAAGCAATTTCATCATCTCTGAGATTTTTCAACCCACACAAGACAATTTATATATGTATTTCACGTGGATTTGGAAAATATGCAGCTTACCCCTGTCCATTCAATTACCCTCACAAAGGGAGGCAACCTTCCCCTCCCTGAGACCTCCTGGTTACGTGACGTACAGGCAAATTGCAAACCTCCTTTGAAAAAGTTTGCTTTTATTTTTCACCAATCCCAAGAAGATAGATGTAAGGTAACTTCTGGGATTTGGGCTCTAACATCATCTTCTATACTGAAGATTATTTACATTATTGAAAAAGCAGTAAGGAAACTGTCCTGTACACAAAGATTTCTGGGAAAAACACATGTGGTCTTATTCAGGGATCTTTCTGTCAAGGTCAGTGTTAAAACTGACGGTGATGGACTTTACAAATGTCCTTCCCATTCATGGCCCCCTCCCTGAAGATCTGAAGAATGTTTCAAGATGTCACTTTTCTACCTGAAGAATTTCTTGTGGAGCAGTGGAGGAGTAGAACACATGCTTTCCTACCATGAATTTTGCCACATTCCGAGACTAAACTTCATTTTAAGAGACCCTGGGAGATCTCCTTGGTAGACCGCTCTCCCCTCCACACCCCTGCTCCAGTGCTGCCTGGGAAACAAGGAAGCAGAGCAATTGAGTGTGCTCAGATTTCGAAGCCTTGACCACATGCCACTCTTGACTGATGTCATGACAGTGTCACTTCAATTGTGGAAGACAGTAAACAATACTACTTTTAGAGATTTGTATTAGAGGTAGGAGAAACAGAAGCATTGAGGAAGATATTACCACATTGGAATTACAGCATCGGGAGTAAGAAATTAAGGATGTTAAGACAAGGATGTTTCTGTAAAGGAAAGTCTGCATGACAAAGTTAGGCATCTGGCAAATTTGCCACTGTTTATAATTTCTCTTTCTGACATTACGTGGTAGGGTTCTCACAATCCGTGGCATATGCTTCATTTGTACCAGGGAATAATTACTCTGTCACAACATAGGGGAAGCCTTGGGCAGGTGACATCGTGTCCTCGGAGCTCTCAACTAATAGGACCAGCTTTGTGTGAGTGACAGCCAGGAAGGGGAAGACAGAGCTCTGTAGGTTGCCTGCTGTGTTAAAGAGCGAGGGACCATTCGGCCTTTATTCTTCCTTTCTGGTTATCAGGCCATAAAGAAACCTGAAATTACCACAGTGTGTGAGTGTGTGCTAATGTCAACTGTACTGTGTCAGGCTCCCCCTGTTCCACAGACCTGAATTCCTCCACTAGCTTTGGACATTTGCATGTAAATATAGATGTCATCCACACAGCTTGGTCTGGCATTACCACTGTGCTGTAAGATGACCCTGTTAGAAGAACACTTCTCTGTGAAGTAAGGTTTGCAGGGAAACAGCAATCAAGTTAGGATGGGAGTGGGCAGATGTAGAGGTGAGTCAATACATGAAATGACAGGAAAACATAAAGGATAAAACATGAACTATATTCATTCCAAACAATAATAAAAAGCCAGGAAAACTTTCATTTGAATTAAACTGCATTCCAACCTTTACTGCTTCTAGATTCACTCTCTGGGTTTAGTGCCGTACATAGGCACTTTCATATGGCATGGAACTTTTGCTCCAGCTCTGGCTTCAACGAAAAGAAATGTTCTGACAACATATTAATTTTACCTAACAAAAGTAGAAAGGGAGGGGACAAAAGTCAACTTCATTTGCATAATGTGCCATTTTTACAGACCTAGTCCTGATCCAAAGGAAAAGCTGAGGCCCTTGCCCTACGTGCTGTTTCTCATATAAAACTTACTTTCTTAACTTCATGAGATACCACATTACATTCACATTTGTGGATAACAACGGATGCTAACTTTTCCAGCTCTTCAGCCTGTAAGGTGGTGGTTCTGATTGCTCAAGGGCAGCACGGTTTCCATTTGCTCTGGACATGAATGAGAAGGCTGCTACCTCATCTGATCAATTAAACCAGCCCTGGATAAACCTAGTGTGTCAGAGAGACACTAGAAAGTGAATCTTCTTGGAAAACTCCAGGGTCACATTTTATTGAAAGCAATGGGCACATGACAAAAATCTCACTAAGTTTCTAAATTTGGAGTTGAGACTTAACCTTTCTAAGCTGTGGCCAGAGCTAATAAAAATCCTGCTGGCCTCTTAGTTAAGGAATATTTCATCTTGATGGTTAGACCCTTTTAACATTCTTGTAGAGATAAAGCATAGAAGCATTTGATTTCCTGCCAAAAATTTACAATCTTCACTGTGATCTAAAAAGTTGTAATGATTATTCCAGTTAGAAACTTAAAATCAACGCAGCAATTTGAAAAGTGTAGTCAGCTTGTTGAAATAATCAAAGAGAAAGTATACTGAAGTTCTAAGGAAAAGAAGCAACTGACCTAAAATGAGTGCAGTGTTACAGGTGCTGGGTACTTTACGTGTTTTCTCATAAAATTCTATTACATGGGCATCACTGTTACTGTCACAGTCTTTGCAAGTTCAAGTCATTTGCTTAAATTGACAGAAGAGGCTGCATCTATGGCTCTTGAGGTCTTGTTTTTTTTTTTTTTTTACCTTTTAAAAAATAAATGAAATAAGGTCCAAAATGCATTTGTATTTTTATGCAGGGAAATGTATCCAATAGAAGCAGAGTAAGTGAAAATCTAATGGTTTGTGAAGATTTTCAAAATAAGCCTGAGAGTCTGAACTCTTTTGTTTCGTTTAGTGAGACAAAGTCTTACTATGTGGTTCAAGCTGGCTTCAAGCTCATGGTGATCTTCCTGCCTCTGTCTCTGCAGTGCTGGGACTATAGGCTTGCACCACCATCAGGCTCAGACTCTGTACTTTTGTTTCCCTATTCCTCAAATTCATACTTATGAGGTGAGTGGTTAAAATTTCTAGCAATCAATTAGGTAGAAAGGGAATCATGAAAAAGTACTTGGCTATCATACAGTCACAAGATTGTAGGTGACAGAGTTTTGAGGCCGTTGGAGATATGTTAGCATGTGTGAGTGTAAATGTTCTGTGTATGGAAAATAATGTTTTAAAAACATTTGCTAAAGTTTTATATATTTCACTAGGTTTTGTACCATGTCTCCTGATTTAATTAATATAATAATGTACTTCTATTAGTGAACTTCAACAAAAGAGTTACAGCTTCTGTTTCACCACAGTTTCCACAGAGAAGGCAGCACAGCCCAGGAGAGGCATGAGTGGATGATGGAGAGAAACTGAATTCAGCTCATACTTCTCCAGAAGTCTCTTCACATGGCTCTCTGGGGGAGCTCAACAATGTGCTTGCCTCAGTGTACTTCAGTGTAAATGAGGATGATTATTATAATAAACATACACACCTAAATGGGCTGTTTGGAACGTTCCATAATGGATTGAAATGTTTCAAAACAGCACAAACATCAGCTTTGAATACATCTAGTGGTTTCCAAAAAGCACAAACATAAATGTTAGTCATTGCTAACCTCTCTTACTCCATCCTTCTTGGCTTCCTGCAAAACTAAAAATCATTCCCCAAGTTGTTGTGAGTTAGCCTTGGTTTGTTTGGCTTACTAGCTTGTTATTTAGGCAGCTCCTACAGAAAACTCTTGACACTTCTTTGTTCTCAGTATTATTTGCAAAATGTTTAGCCAAGTTTTAGGCCCTTCAAGATCTAGTCTTAGTTTACCTCTCTAATCTTCACTTTTCTCAACACAATGCCTTTTTCCCAGCTCACTTACCAATGTACCCACACTCACATCTACACATACAAGTTTTTTTTGTTTGTTTGTTTTGTTTTTAGAGAGGGTCTCACTTTGTAGTTTCTCTCCATGCCCAGTATTTTATGTGGTTACCGGGGAATTGAACCCAGACCCTTGCACTTGCAAGACAGTCACCAGAACTACTGAGCTAATTCCCCAGCCCATGTTTCTTTTTCTTTCTTTTTTCTTAGACAAGGTCTCGCCTTTTTTGTAGTTCAGGCTGGCCCTGAGCTCTGCCTTGAACTCACAACAATTCTCCTGCCTCTACCTGCCAAGTGCTGGGATCAAAGGCATGAACCACCATGACCAGCACTGTGATATGTGGTTCTGATTGCTGATGGGTGTGAGTCACCAAGCCCAGCACTGTTGTATGTGGTTACAGGGGATTGAACCTGGCCGTTACACTTGCAAGGCAGGTGCCTGAACCACTGAGCTAAATCCCTGGCCCTGCATATTTAAAATATCTGTATATACTTTAACCAGATTACCTAAAGTTTTTAAATTTGTCTTTTTTTCTTCTTTCCATTTTGAAATTCTAAACTTTCCTAAAAATCTTTCCTCTTCCCATAACTTCCCCTATTTCTTCTGTTGGTGAATTTTATCCTGTTTTCATATTTTGTAGAGTGAATTCTTAAAATACTGACTTACAATTTCCCATTCTATGCCCACTCACAACATACTGTAGTACTTGTTAAACCTGATGTTCTACAACTATTGATTTTCTCACCTCTCTAATCTGAACTCTGAAGCCCTGCAAAGCAGGTATACTTTGCTATTAATCATTGTACTTCTAGAGCCAGTGTAGTAGTTAAATCAGCATCAATGTGAATAAAATGTGTTCATCAGACTACTTTAGATCAATCCTGTGTGCGCCTAGCTGATGGGGACAACCAGCCTGGATATGGGTGACACCAACAGATATGCTTGTAGGCTGATGGAATAAAAGGGAAGAACAAGGTCTGCCCTTTTTCTTCTTCAGAGGAGCTCCATCACCACGTGGTGTTTGTTCAGTCTTTTGGTGCAAACCCTTCCACCCCACAGCTCGGATTCCTTAGCCTTCAACGCAGACCTATTGGCTTCCAAATGTAGACCCACACCGGCCTGAACTCCAGGCCTTTGATTTTTACTGGACCCTCTTCTCTAGTGATCAGATGGCCTTTCTGTATTCACCCATGGCTGACTTTGCAGCTGGCCATTTGAGCCTACTATGCAAATCATATACACCTAGGTGATCATATATTAAATCTATACTAAGACTATTCCTCTAGTGAGCCCTAACTGATACAGCAAGCTAGCCTAGAACTTGTATAAAAAGTAATTTGGGAAGCTGAATCCTGCAAAAGATACAGAAGAGATGTCTTTTGGAGAAATTCTACAATTTCTTGAGCTCATGCTGCATGACCTGCCACACTGGGGCTGTATCAAACATGACAGTTTGGTGTTGATTCAGCAGCACATGGAATAGAATGAGAATGAACTCCATGCTATACTTGTTTTCACTAAGAAATTACCATCAGGATTATCACAGCGAAAAGCCTCTGTATTTTGATGTCTGACTATAACACATCCGCAAGAGATAAAAGGGCACATACTAAAACTTTAGAAAAAGAGGGTCCCAGGAATGAAAAGACTGAGAAGGAAGAAAGGACATGTGGAGGTCACAGATTGCAATAGTGGTCTTTATTTAGTAGGTGGCTAAAATAGCCTGGACCAAGCAGGTACTTTAGAAGATCTCTTACAGACCTCGGGACTTGAAATCTTCCTACACAAATGACCTATGAAATAGCTAGTGTGGTACCTAGGCAGCTAATCTAAACATTCCCAAGTCCAGTCCTTTTGTTCACTGTAAGAGGGAGTAAAATCAAATACTAAGCCATCCTCATCTCATATATTTTCTGCTTGATGTTCTGTCCAAGGATCAGCAACCATGGCTTTTAGCACTGCCTTATATTTAGTTAATCACAAACAAAATGAGGTCCTGCAAACAAAACCTATATGGACAAGTAGACAACTGTTTTAAATGGAAATTAATGTACCTTCCCTTATTTGTAGCATAGCAATTTGTCTTATGGCTGCAATATGCTACAGGAAATGTTAATGTTAAATGACAATATTATACAGATACTAAATAATATTTATATAGAATTTGTTATCTACATAGGTAATATTAATACTTCGATGTTAACTGGAAAAAAAAAAGAAGTTTGAATAAACTCTGTAACACCTTAATCTCGTGTGAGACCTAAATTGCAGTTATGAGAAACAGAACAAATACTGAAAAGAAAAGATTATTTCTAGGAGTTAAGATTTCAGGTGATAGAATGGATGCACATTTGGAGCCAAAGGGTATTTATGGAAAGATTCTTCATGCATGTGAAGGTTCTTTACTGGGGCAGTCTGTCATAACAATGAGAGACAAGTGCAGTGCTGTAAACTGTGATCTGTGGAGGTAAATCCCAGCACAGTCAGATGTCAAGGCAGAAGGATCACACGTTCAGGCCCAGGCTGGGCAATTTTGCAAGACCCTGTGTCAAAATAAAAATGAAAATATGCAAACATACAAAGAGGCTGAGAATGCAGCTCAGTGAAAAGGACTGGGTTCACTCTCCAGCATGAAAAAAAAGTTTGGGGATCTGATTTATTAAACTGTGATAGCATTCAGTGAGGCTTTATGCATCTGTCAAAAGTGAATGGGGAAACCTTACATATGCTCTTCGAAAGACAGCACCAAACTATATCATAATGGGAAGAAAAGTAAATGAAAGTACTGAGAATAAGAAGTGATTATTCTTATACTGGTACAAATCCCCATTATGGAGTGCAATCATGATGTGTATATTTAATGTACCAATAAAGATTATTAAAAAAAAGAAGTGATTATTAATCTAATTTAGTTCAGTGTCTCTGTTGTTTTCCTTGCAAGCATAAGGTTTTTATTCAATCCCTAGTATAGCGTGTGCACATGCACACACCACACACACAGATTATTAATCTAAAAACTGATGAACTGGTAACAGATAACAACATAGAAATGTATTTTTTTAAAAGATTAGATGTAACTGGAGATAGGTTTTGAAGGAGAATATGGTATATACTAGAGGAAAAGGCTAGAAATAAGACACACTTGAATACATTTTGCTTTATAAATTCTAATTGGTAGCTACTTTAGTATTTTGCATATTTTCAACAAATATGAATTAAGTAATTAGTTTAATAACATAAAGGTAAAATTAATAGGCACAAAGAGGAGTATGGTTGGTGATGCAAGGATAGAAAGAACACACAAAATGATTTTAATATATTATAATTTGACTCTAAATTTCCTTTGAGACACACTCAGAAGAAAACAGTGAAATATTTTAAATTTTCAGTACTATATTATTGGTGATAAGACTATATAGGTATTTTAAACTTTATTTTATATATAATACACTAAATAGCTCTTCAAAAACTAAGAATTTGTGTAAAGAAAAGAACCATAGGGGCTGGGGGGAATTTAGGATAGTGGTACCAGCACTTGTCTTGCAAGTGCAAGGTCCAGGTTCAATCCCCTGTAACCACACACAATGCTGGGCATGGTGGCTCACACCCACCAGCAATCAGAACCACATACTACAGTGATGGACGTGGTGGCTCACGCCTGTAATCTCAGCACTTGGAAGGCTGAGGCAGAAAGATTACTGAGTTTGAGGCTGAGTTCAGGACTAGCCTCACATTTCTCTACAATGTGAGAAAAAAAAACAACAACTGTAGATACAAGGTAAATGAAGTTAATAAAAACATGTCATCCTGAATTTAAAGTATTGAGAAATTTTCTTTTGAAAAATAACTCTGTTGTATTAAAAATACCTCCAAACAATCACTAAAATAAGTACTCCTAGTGTTCAGATTTTGTCTTTACCATATCCCATCTAAGAAATCAGGGCTCCTTAAAAAATTCATTTACTCCAGTGCTGGCACAGAAGTAATGGAAAACCAACTTGTAATATCTGGAAAACTACTGAAACTATGAACTTATAGCAAAATGACTGCTGCAAACTGAGCTCTGTCTCCCTTGAAATTCTCGTGCTGATAACCTAATGCTAATGCGGTATTCAGAGATAAGAGGCTTTAGATGAAAATTAGTCTTCCATGAGGTCATGATTGTGGTGGGGGTTGTGATGTATTATGTCCTCATAAGAGAAGTCCACAAAAAGCTTAGTTTCTTTGTAAAGGGTAACACCAAAGGAGCCTGTGCCACTTTCTCTGTGCTTAGTGAGGACAGAGGAAATGGTTAGCTACAAAACAGATTGGGAAGCCTCCATCACAACTCAATTGTGGTGCGCTGACCATGTTCAACATCCAGAATTGGAAGAAAGAGATTTCTATTGTCAGCGTCACAGAGTTAATGAGTACTTATTGTGGCAGGAAACTAAAGCAATGACTCAAAACTCAATTTACATTTTCAGCAAAACATACAACTACAGTGGACTGAAACACAGCAGCTGCATTGATTTCGCTGAGCACATAATGATTCTCAAAACAAAATGTAAAATAACATAAGCTTTCTTTTCTTATCACTTTTTATAAAAATAAAATAGGGATATAAATCATTACAATTGATTCCAAAGGCAAAGTATGAAGCATTTATGTCACATTCTCCACACAAACTATATTTTGGGTCACACAGTGCCAGTTTAACTTTGTAGACATATTATAGTGTGATACGTAAGAAAAGAATGATGATAAGACCATCATTCCTGTAAAGATGAATATGAAATAAATTATTAATCTATTCCTAATGCATTAATGGGCAATGATAATAATAATTGAAAGTTATTACATCACCAACAGAAAGAGAAGAAAACAAGAAAAGAAAAGAAGGAAGTAAGAAAGAAAGGAAGGATAGATGGAAGGAAGGAGTCAGACAGGATGTGCTTCTGGATGGCTAGCCTATGAAATAATATCTCCAAACTGCATAGTCTAATTCTCAAGACAGAAGAACATAGACCATTGAATGATACTGTGAAGATATGGTAGGGAATTCTACACTGTAACAAAGTTTAGTATCTACCTTAGGCTTTAAAATTGCAAGTGAGCTGGGTGTGACGGCACACACCTGTAATCCCATCACTAGGGAGGCAGAGGCAGGATGATCACCATGAGTTCAGAGCCAGTTTGAGCTACAGAGTGAGTCAAGACCAGTGTGAACTACATAGTGAGACCTCGTGTAAATAAATAAATCAATAAAATAAAATAAAATAAATTGCAAGTGAAACAGAGTTAGAAATGAAAACATGATCTATACATAAAAGATTTAACAGATATTGCACCCACTCTCATGTGTAGACATTAAGTGGTTCAGAGTTTAAATGTTAAACATTTAATAACAATGCATTATTCATTTAGGCATCAAGTTTGGGAATGAGGTATATTTTTAAAGAAGTTATATACTTTATAGCTATATGGATATATATTTAAAATGTTGTATTTATAATTTGTCTCAAAGTAATCTAGAGAGTCCAGGAGTGAAGAAAATACAGATGAAATACTTCATGATGGGTTTTGGAATGCTGACACAGTATTTGCTATCTTTGTAAGTCTAACATTTTATATAGTTAAAGTGGAACACAATAAAAATGAAAAAAGTATATGGGTTGATAACTCCCAGAAAGGAAACAGCTAATATATTTTTCTCAAAAAATAATATTAGAGAAAGAAAGCATACATTAAAAAAGGGACCTATATTTTTATTTTTAAAATTAGTATGTATAAAAAGAAAGCTTTAAAGGGGAGGTCTTATATTATTTAGCCAATTAGTCTGAGAAAGACATGAAAAAAATCTCTATTTCTTTGCAGATACGTTCCTTTGGAAAGTTGCTTCTCAGCAGAGAAGGGCAGGCCCAGTTACAGAGGGGACAATGAGGACCTTGCACACCATACAAAGCTGATGTCCATGCTGTGACACATCTTGGCTCTTAAATGACTACACAAGGTCCCTCTCAAGAGTTTCTTCTGAGTTGCTACCTTGAGTACAATGTAGTGTAACTGACAGTTTTAAATCACATTTGTTGGGAAATGAGGTACTTTTTCTTCTGTTGCTTTATGTTGATTCTGAAAACTTTGAAGGATGTCTTAATGAAGAGAAGGGGAAAGTAAATTTTCCATACTAGGATGACTGACAGAGGAAGAAGAGAAGAGAAGAGGGAGGGAGGGACAGACAGAACTACTGAAATAATTTTGGATACGTAATCTTTTATCAAAGAACTACCAGAAGCACTGATGGTCAGCTACAGACTCAAGGATGGTACAGAGACATGGAAAGGGCCACATGTGTGAATATTTTATAATATTTCATATCATGTTAATATTTATTCTATAAATTTTCTTGCAATAAAAGGTGCAATTATATTTCAACATTCAAACAATAATTAAGAACATCTATATCCTAAGTAAAACATCCTTACTTTAATAAACATCAGGAATAGCATACTTCACATACTCTTTCTAAAATTTTTCATACTTTGAAAAAGTAGATACAAAGATTTGGAAGATAATGATGGGACTTACTTGGCCTTAATGTATTGGTAGACATGAAAAAGTCTATTCTGGTTCTGTTCAATATAAAATACTACATCTTTAACAATTCTTTGAAAAGATAGGCATGTTTGAAGTGTCTGTAGTGGTAACAACCGATTATCCCAATCCTAGGGGATTGAGGCAGGGCAACTGCCAGTCTGAGCCCAACCTAGCTAACTTAGTGACATAAGAAGATCTAGTCTCAAAAAATTGAAATAAAATAAAAAGCATTAGTGATATAGCTCCATGGGAAGGCTCTGAGTTGAATCCCAAGTGCCACAAAAGCAAACAAAATAAAGTATATTTTTTTCATGAATAAATCAAGAGTGTTGAGAAGTCAAGTTTCCTCCCGAGAATATTTCTCCATCTGTGACACTCAAGGCAATGTCCACTATATCATACAAAGAGAATTCAGATGAAAAAATTTCTGATTCACAGTGCTTTCAGACACAAACTGTTCCAGTTTTTATTTTTCCAATAAAAGCAACAAATTGTTGATTCTCTGTTTTCCTCTCTCACAGGGATTACATTCTGCAATGGTTGCATTCGCTGTGTATGTAGAATTCTGCACATTACTTAGAAGTAGCTGGACTATTACAAAACTAAAGCCCTGTGGCTATAAGTAGCATAACTAGAGTCTGGAGCAAGACCATTAATTTCATAGAAATGCAGGCATCGCTACAGGCCTGTCCCTGAAGGAAGTCCACGTGAAAGGAAGTACCAGGTATGAAGAGTTCTGTGTTGTCTGCTCTCCTTGGTTAAGAATGTGCAATACATGGAACATGTCAGAAGAATAACAGTTATCAGCAATGTAACAAAAAGGACAAGAGTTGGCAGAGTTTGCAAGTGAATACATTATTTGTACACTAGACAGAGTAGATTTTGTATACTAATTTTCTTCTTTTGAGAAGCAGGTGATTAGATTACAATAAAGTCTATCTTGTCAATCTGTGGATACCACTGATCTACAGAATATCTTAGATCAACAGATAAAACAGTAACCCCAAAGGGAACGTGGGTGAAGCTCTGTGATGCTTCCCCAGAGGACTGGAGGCATGGACAGGCACACAGCATTGCGGATAAACATCACTGTGCCAGTGGAGTTATTTAGAAGCAGAAGTGCAAGGGCTGCTTGTTTGGAGGAAGCTGTCCAAAATTCCACAGGCTTGTTGTAGCTTGTCTTTACCACAACTGCATTTGCTTCAATATTGGATTGTAATAAACAGTGTCCTGAGGAATACACACTCAGGCAGCTTCTAAAAACCTTGCCAAAGTCATAGTAATGCTACTTCATAATTACAACAGATGCTTTTGGTATCCATTCGTCTTCTATGTTCTCACCACCCCAGGACACACAGGTCCTATGTTTTAGTAAGGACTTCTTTGGCTGGCTGGCCTCTTTTTTCTTTGAAGCAAGACAGACACACTAGAGAATTCACAAGCCACAGAGAGCCATTTAACTAGTGATGGGGTTACCATTGGTATTGGTTCAAATAATGCCACTCCTTGCCTCTGTGTGAATAACTTAGGTATATGTCTTGCCTTGGCTCTTGGCATGGCCCTGGAGGGACAGAGGCCAGTCACCCACATAGAGTCTGGATTAATAAGCTGATCTTGTTCTGTCCTCCACTCTCTATTGCTGTTTCTATGTTTGCAATAAACTGCTCTCTCTCTTGATCTTGTCTCAGTGTCTGCTTTTGGGAGAGCCAAACTAACAGAGATTACCACCAACTCTCAAGTCGTACGTGTGAAGTAATTTTATAAGCATCACATTTCCATCCACTTCTGCCCTCCCTTCAGGAAGATGGAGCTGGCCGTCACTACCGAAGCAGGGTTGTGGAAATATGAACAGATCCTCTCTTTTCAGTTCTCACACGGAGTGTGACATTGTTGCTTTGGAACCTTCCAGTAATGAAGACTTAATTGCTGAGGGATGACATTGCCTTCCATAAGTAAGCTATAATGTCAGTGTAAATGATCACCATTAATTAGCTTGGAATGGCAAGTACTATTTATTCTGCACCTTTTACATGCCACGTTTGTATGCTAATTGGGTTTAGTTTACCTGTAAGGCAGATACTATAATCTGTACTATAATGAATTCATTTTTTCCAGTACTACGGCCTAAACCCAAGGTGTCAATCCTGAGCTTTGTTTTTTGTTGTTGTTTTTGGTCTTCTTTCGAGCTGTCTTTTGTTTTTCTCCTAAGGTCTGACTCACTTGCTAAGTGGTCATGGCCGAATTCCAACTGGCAATCCCTACTCAGCCACGCTCTCAGGCTCCCGGTTCTGGGATGACAGGCTTGCACCACCACACCCGGCAATGATCTCCACTGAAACAAGAAGTAAGTGTGTGCTCATCTCATGTGAAGTCGCAGTGCTCTTGAGGGGCAGAACTGGACTGGACGACAACAGCACTGCCTCTGAGCTTCTATAATTGTCACCATCCATCATTGTTTCAGGGAGCAGGATCCTAAGGGAGTTGTTTAACAGAGGATAAGGAGAAATTTTTAAATGTCAGTGCCCCAGGGCATCTTTATCAAAGGCGAGGAGTGGGAAAGAAACATTGAAATCCCACAGCCTAGTCTTGATTTAGGGTACATACAGCAGCGAGTGACCCCAGGACTTTCCACTTTGTCCACTGTCCACTTTTTCACTACTCGGACAGACCAGCCCAATTAACAGAGGAATGGAAAAGAAATAAAAGACAAGTTGCAAAGTAATAAAACTTGTGCAGTAGGAACTAGTTTACATTTTTGGCTAAAATTAAATTTGGGGCTTATTTGTGAAACTAAATTAAGCAAAAGCAGTCTATGTAAAGCAGAATTTATTCTCTAGTGAGGTCTATCTACCATTTGCTAACACACACACCAAAAAAAAAAAAAAAAAAAAAAAAAAGAAAGAAAGAAAGAAAGAAAGAAAATTCATTATCTGTTAGTCAAAGTCAGAAAAGCTTGACAACATCCTTGATTTATTTTGATAGTCAGTTATTTACTTCGATAGTCAGTTCATTATTGTTAATTTTTTCACTTGAAATTGTTACCTAAGAACTGCCACAGATTTCACATAAAATTTTTCAGAGGAAAAAAAAAGGCGGGTGGGAACGAGACTCTATTACATAAAAACTCTAAAAGAGAAGAC
>PVIR01008299.1:0-57292 GCA_004026965.1 Petromus typicus
CGGGCCCTTGAGCTTGCAAGACAGGCGCCAGAACCACTGAGCTAACTCCCCGGCCCCTTTCTTACTTTTTTTAAACCCTATTGTATTGTGTGCCCTTGACTTGCCTAGGCCTAAAATTATAAACGCAAATGAGATAAATAAGACAAAATTCTCACTCTTAGGACTTTGTACAACCAGAATCCTCAAAGGGCTGCTAGTTTCCTTTTGTGCATGGAGGAGCGCCTCCTGTAGGCAGCAAGGGCTCTTACGTGTAAGTCCTGGCTGGGGATGGGGGCGTTGTGCTTTTAGTGAAAGTGGCCTGATCAAGGAACTACCTACACAACCAAATGCAGGTTAGACGCCTTGGGGATGACGTGCTGGCCCAGAGGGAATGCTCTGTGCAAATGTGGAGTCCACTGTTTGGCAGGGATTGTGCAGGGTTAGAAAACACCGAAAGCCTTAGAGTCAGGTGTGGGCGTGGTGAAAGAGGTCTGAGTGAAAATGCAAACTCTGTCTTCCCAGTTCGTAATTATTGTTAAGAGAAGCTAGAAGTCTAGATTTTTCAGGGGATGACCTCTTGCCTTTCGAATGCTGTGTAGACAAAATGTGTATCTGTGCCCTGCATTTGGCCTGCAGCCTGCCATTTTAGAAGCTCAATTCAAGTCAATGTTTTTCTGTGCAAAGCTTTTCTCTTTTTGTATTGAAATGCTCATTTTTAAAGACAGCTTTTAAATCCAGATAATTCAAGCAGTGTTTTGCTTAAATTATATGAAATGTCAATTTGATCTTTCTTAATTTGATAGACTTAGATTCACTCTGCCAGAACGTGAATGACAGGGGCAACTCTTCCAAGATAAAATGAAAACAAAGTCCCAAAGCAACAAATATTTCTTGATTCTTGATGTCAGCCATTGAGGGGCACATAGAACAGTATTAAGTAGCTTATTGTAAACTCCATCAAGGCTTGAGGTATATCATACTTCTCAAATTAGACAATCTAGTCATATAATGTAGACAAAATTAAAAGTGGGCTCAGTTTAAACTAAGTACAGAATGCTCTAGGTCTGTATACTCTTGCGCCACCTCAACAGACATGACTGGACAACGTAACAGATCTCACTGCTGTAAATTCTTATTTTATTAATAATCTTCTATAATTTTAGAATAAAAATAAATATCTAATTATATATCCCTGTTTCCCATACTACTTCAGTGACGAAAGGCTAAAAGTAAGAGATGACATTTGTCAGATTATTAAGACTTTTATATAGTAACACTTTTCCATCTTCTTTTATTTGCACTTGCAAATAGAGGAGTATACATGATAATTAGGGATATATAAAGAAGCAGAATCAGACCAAGGATTATATTTTTTAGCGACTTTGCCACTGTTGGAAACAAACACTGTCTTTTAAATCAGCTCTTTCCCATGCAAAAATTCATGCAAAATCTTGTTTAAATATTGTCTACTCCCTTCCACTTTATATTTTGGGTGCATTCCATGCATGTTACAAAAGAACTATCAAATGAAATATTATTTATTACCTATAGATTTATTTTAAATACATGAAAGTCTATTACTTGGGTACATGTATTATGACTTAATCTATAAACCAAGCAGACTTTACTAAATAAAATAAAGTTCATTAAATAGTAACATAATGAAAGATCTGAATTAGGACAGTAACTACATCTTTAGATTTATTAAAAGCCATTTACTTAGTAACCAAATGGTTACCAAGCTGACTTAGGGGGTTCATATTAATTAAATAAAATTTTTTGGAAGTTAAGTTATGATATGGATTGACATTTTAAAATATAGACTTCTGGGAACACAAACATTTAATAAAGATAAGTGGATTAATGGTTATGCTGTGAAGTTTCCTATAAAGCTATTCTTGGGCATGTGATCATCAAGAAAGATACATACATACTTTTGCTTGCCTATTGAACAGATGTGATGACTATCAAATCAAACTGGACTTGATAATTGAAAGCATTAGGATTTTTCAGCTTGAAACATTTTAATGTATAGCAGACAATATCATTTGCATACATCAATTCTACTTCCTTCTGTCCAGTCTCAGGGTTAGAAACACATCTGTTCTGGGAAAGTTGTGGCTACTCCAATTCTCTTTGCCAGTGATAGGTCTAAGGACAGACGTATCATTCAGTGCTTGCTAATGACACATGAAAGGAAGACTGCTGAGGTTTCTGGGGAAAATGGTTCCTCTTTAATAAGAAGAGAGAAAATAAAAGGAAAAGGAGGATATTCACTTTCTATCCTTTCTTTCCTACTTTTGGTACTGTCCTAAAAGGGCACATTACTTGTATCTACTGTAGCTATTTTACAAGGTACAAGGTCAAAAAGAGAGTAAAGAGACTGACCTGGGATGGTAGCACTGCTAACACAACCTGTCAACCACTACCTTTAAATGTTCATGATACATAAGCCAGGGACAGGTGGGTGTTTTGTTACTTTTCCTAACAAAATAATTGACTACTTTTTTGTATTCTACTTGAAGTACCACAGGAATGCAGGGCTAGTATTGTGTCAGAGGCAGCTCACACTGGCTTGGGAGGTGACCACATTGCCTTCCAATTCCACATTCAGTGATTCAAATTAGCTTCAAATCATCTATGGTAGGAACACGTGCTCTATATGACTAGGTTGAAGATACACGTGAGATTTTTTTCTTCAGAGAGCTGATTGTTAAGCATTTAACAGCAACATACCTCTCTGGGTGACTTAGTTCTCCAGAATATGGAGTCACAACTACTCTGCTGGCTATCGCTTTTAAGTGTCTTGTTAATAGCAAATGGGTAATGAATTGTACCAAGACATTTTTTAAGTTGTAGAATTTTAGAACTACAAGAGACTAATACATTTTTAAAGTTTAAAATTATCAGTTTATCTAAAAGCTTACTAATATATATTATATGTAATCTTATATAGCTAGGTAATAGCCAAATGATGTCTTGCTACAGCTTGTATCCAGATGTCCCTCTAAAGCATCATGTGGTCATAAGTGGGAGTTTTCAGAGGTGGCTGGATCTAGAGGGTGTGAATCTGGGTTTAAGGATGCAATGCTGGGACTGATCCATGGCATGATGGTAGGGTTATGGGTGACCCACCCTGGGGGTGAACGCCATATGCTCTGGGGGTGGGAAGCCTGGATAAAATACAAGAGACAAAAAGAGGGTTGCTGTTGTCTCTTGCTACTTTACTGCTATGCTGTCATCCTGCTTTATACCTACTGTGAACTGTTTCTCCTCTGTGACGCCCTCTGCCATGTCTTGGAGTCAGATAACTATGAGTGGAAACTTCTACAAAATCTGAGCTACCATCCACTTTTCCACGTTTAACTTTGGGTGTCCGATATTTTATCTTAGCAATGAGAAAAGTAACAAAGGTAAGTCTGAAATATTCCCCCCCTAACTTATTGATCTTTCCAATATACCATAGAGTCATTGGGTGATTTATATAATAATAAGTCTTGGCTATCTAGCCTCAAATCAAAATAGCAAGTTAGCAAGATACTCAACAGATAGAAAATATATAATCTATATAATAAACAGTGTTTAATTACACATTCTACATTTTGGTCTGTTCAGCAGAGATTCAGACCTTAAAGAAGGCTGACATATGGAAATTGCTGGCCTGAGATTACAAGCTGTTAATAACCTTTAATCATCATCATTCACAACGAGTGCTGATGAGTAACCGGATAATCAGAATTGGGTCTGAGCTGCCCAAGTACAGCGAGCATGCTCCCACAGAACAGGATCAGCTGCTCAGGGCTCTTCTCCAAAGGCAGAACTGCCTGTGGAAGCTGGAGTCCTTTGCAGAGTAAAGATGTTCAGACAGTCTGCAAGACAGGAACTGCGCTGTGAGATGAAATGAATCCCCAACTTTTTTCTTATGAAATCACTCTTCCAATTAGAAAGCATAATGAAAAAGGAAGAAAGTATTTAGAAAAAAATACAAAATGTAAAAACAGAAACAGAGTTCCTTCAAGTCACTTGCAAGAAATCCAGACAATAAATGATAGTTGTCTTGCTGGATGAGGTAATCCCAGCACCTGAGAGGCTGAGGCAGAAAGATCACCACAAATCTGAGGCCAGCCTGAGACTACAGTGTGAGTTTGAGGTTAGCCTAAACTAGAGAACAAGACTGTCTCAAAGAGAAAAAAAAATCTGTCTTGATCAGCATTGAAGCCTAGAAGGAAAGCCATTTATGCCCAAAGTAATCATCTTTGAGACTAAATAGACTGACCATGACATCAGAAAACTGGAGGAAGAAAAGAAGGAGATCTTTGGCCTGGAGGCGGGGTAGTGATTTTAAGGAGGTGAGAGCTGAGAAGCAGCTGTCGTCTGTGTGGAGTGATAGGGGTGACAATGGTAAAAGGACTTGAGATATTCTTTTTTTTAATTGAAATTTTTATTGGTACATTACATATACACGATTGCACTCAAACATGAGAATTGTACCAGAGATATTCTTGCTCTACATTTAGAAGGCAGCCCCCTCCTTGAAGTTATCAAGAAACTAAGTAAAAACTAGAAGGTGAAGAGATGATTGTACTAATAATTGCTATGTCTCCCCAAATATGTATATTTGGATATAATAATTAGCTAAGTGAGGCCTAACCCAGTTTATCTGAATTATATTCTAATCACCAATTTAAAAGCTTGGTTTCCCCAGACACATAGTTAGATGGCTCTCAAAATCTGAACAGTTCTCTTACATGACCTTCAAACCCGAGTTCAGACATTTCCCCCTTTGTCAGCACACAGGACAGAGACGTTCCCACACCCAGCATGTAATCTTGCCACGTCCAGGATTGAGACCTTTCTGTAACTCTGATTCTTCCTCTCTAAATAATTACCAGTGATTTTAATGTTATTATTTTAGAAAAAACCATTGTCCATACTTTATACTTAAGGATCACTCATTTATAAACAGTGGCTGTCTTAACAAGGTAGTCCTTTGGGTAGAACAACTAGGTTAGCTGTCCTGAGGCTCACTGGTAAGAACAGCCAGCCAGGTGCTCTACCTTATTCCTCTTTTTTGAATGTAATTAAAATCACTTTCAAAATTCCTGTCCATAATGATATTCAAAGAGGCTCACTCACCCTCTCAGGTGAGATTATCTTGCGCAGTGAAGACAAGTTAAATTGCTAGGGCCCCACTCCCACTCAGGTTGGCCTTGATCTTTAACTTTTTCCTAGATGAAGTTACAAATAATGCCACTTGAAAGAAGGCTACACTCTGATCTTAAATAGACCCTTTTATCTTGAAATTAAAATTATGGGCCAGAGGGAAATAAGAATAATGGCTACGTATTTATTCATTTATTAACATTACTTAAATGCTTACTATATTTAATAACTACTGTACTCTAAATAGTTCACTGTAACTGAAGACAGATGAAATTGACCCCTAGGCTGGAGGTATAATACAGTGGCAGATAGATGCCTACATAGTGTGTGTTCAGGCTTGAGATTTAATCCCTAGAGCAGAGAGGGGAAAGTCTTAACTTTCATGAGGTTTTCGTTCTAGTGGGTGCAGACTTTACCAGATAGGAAGCAAAACTGGAAGCATTGTTGGCTCATTTTCTCCCTTCATTTATTCATTTAGCTACTGTACAAAAAATACTTAGTATGTGCTAGGGATTGTGGGTACTTTTGTATACATAATCTCATTTAATTGTTGCAACAATCCTGACTGAAAGTGTACTCACTCTTCTGAGAGATGATACAGTTCTCTTAATAGTAAAAGATAGAAAGATGTGATGGTGAAGTTTGATTGTCAAGCTGATTGGATTGAGAAACTTCTGGAAGACTTATAAAGCAAGTGTCTGGAAAGGCCATGAGGCTATGACCTTGAGGACTGTATCTGGAACCTGGCTCCTTCCTCCCTGGCTTTTCTCCTGCTTTCTGCTTCCCAGTTGCCAAGAGCAGAGCAGCTTTCCTCCCTATGCCCTCTGCCTTGATGTTTCTGCCTTGGAGGCAGCCAGTCATGGACTGAAACCTTTGAAAGTCTGAGCAAAGATGTGCTTCCCTTCAGTTCAACTGTGGGCATCAGATGCTTTGTTCCAGTCATGGAAAGGTAACCAATAACAAAAATTGGGGCTGACTACTGGAGTCAAAGCTTTGACTATTTCTGACAATGTGGTTAAGAAGCCTTCAGGATTTCTTTGCAGGGGGAGTTTGGAAAGGCTTAAAGACTTGTGCCAGAATGGTGTAAACAAAGATTGGTGGCCAATTCTGGTAGAAGCTCAGAAGACCAGAATCTGATTGGAATGAGCATGGTGAAGACAGTGGGAGTGAAGACTGGGGAATTCAACTGGAGGCTATGCATATTAAATTTGAGTAAAAATCTTCTCTATACTTTGTCCATATCCCAAGAATTTGTGAGGCTGAATTTAAAGGTGGTGAAGTAATTAATTTGGTGGAGGAAACTTCAAGGCAATATAATGTTCAGACAATAACAGTACTGCTGGGCACTTTTAGCCAGATTTATAATGAAAGTCTCCAAAAGAGTTGAAAATTTTGAAATTCACCAGAAAAGAAGCATGTGTAAAATAGGGACCAGAAAAAAAGTGTGGTTGCTAGAGAGATTCATGCCATTAAAAAGAAATCAAGAATTTTGCACCAGAAGGGAAAGAAAGATGCCTTGAGGACATCTTGGGAATCAGCAAGAAACTACTCATTGCAGGCTCTGGATTGTCACAGTGTGTGTCCTTTGAAAGACTTTGCTCTGAGAGAAGATTTCTGGGTGCTCTGCTATTTGGGACAGCCTCAAGTACCCATGTAGGTGCTCAGAGGCTGCAGCAACCCTGATACAAGGAGGCTGGCCTACTACCAGCATAGGGGCTGACTTTGACATCATCTGTGCGATGCTGGCTCTGCAGTCATCTAGAATGCAAGAGTCAGGAGGCCATGAAGGCTTCAGATTTCAAAGGAAAGCATGGAAGGCCACATAGTCTGTGGTTAATCCTTGCCAGGGGAGTAGTCCTTACCAAAAGTCCCTGACAGGGTGGTACATGAAGCCATGAGAGGGTAGCTAAAGCTGAGATGGAGACCCTGAGAGGTTGAAATTGCCATAAATGTGGGATATCTGCCAAGGAAAGCTTCAGCAAGCAGAGCCAGCCTAAGAAAGAGACCATGTGGACTAGGGCCAACGAGATCATAGGAATAGGGCTACCCAAGCCCATTGGACCTCTCTTCTTGCCACCATATTCCCAGATACAAGAACGAAGCCACAATATTTAGTGTTTATTGGTTTCAGTTTTGCTTTGGTCTAATTCTTTTGTCTGTCTCTTCTTCCTTTTGGAGTGGGCCAGTGACTCTTTGACATTGTTACGTTGGGAATACTTAACTTGCTTCTTGAATTTTATACAGATTCACAGTGAGGAATCGCCTTCAGTCACAGAAAAGATTATTGACTTGAACTTTTAAGCAATATTAATGACTTAAGATTTCAGGAAAGGAATGTTTTGTTGTTATTGTTGTATGCAGGCTTGTTAATTATGTTAGATCAAATCAGGACTGTGTTACTCTTTTTATGAAGGAGATGGGTTTGGGTGTCAGTTTGGGAAGGGATGGACCTGTGATAGGTTTGATCATTGTAATTGGATGAGAGCCACCTAGAAGATGAATAAAGCACACTTCTGGGTATATCTGGCTGAGTCATGGGGGGTGACCTTGGAGTCTATATCTCATCTCTGGTCCCCCGCTCTCACACTCTTCCTTTGATTTCTGTCTCCTAGATGCCATGAATTGAGCAGCTTTTCTCCACTATACCTTTCTGCTATGGTGTTTCTGCCTTGGAGGGAGCTGATCATGGGCTAAATTTCTCAAACTGTGAGTCACAATAAACCTTACCTCTTTAAGTTACACATATCAGGTATTTTGTCCCCGTGGTGGAATGGTGACAAAAACAGAAGAAATCAGGATGTCCAATACAGTACACTTGTTAGCCTATACTAATAATTGGCAAATAGTAATATATGGCTATTAGAAAAGCCTGCAGGTGTTTTTATGGAGAGCTGCAAAAGAATGTGTTAACTTTTGTGGAGACTCATGACCACCAGCAATTAGTACCACATACCACGGTGCTGGGCGTGGTGGCTCTCCTCTGTAATTCCAGCACTTAGGAGGCAGAGGCAGGAGGATTGCTGTAAGTTCAAGGCTGAGCTCAGGACCAGCCTGAACTACAAAAGTGAGACCCTGTCTCAAAAAAAGAATGTGTTAACTTTATAGAAGGCAACAAGATTTGAATCAGCTTTTGTTGACTTTATGTCCATGTTTGTATATAAAAAGTATCTATGTAACAGGTTACATTAATCATTTAAAGGTGATCACTTCTGAGGATGGGAATAGTGGTTTAGGGGAAGAAAACCCACTTTAAATTATACATTCATCTTTTTGAAAGTCTGAAATGTTAATCACATACATTAGCTCCCTTTTTCAACTGAAATCCTTTTAAAAAGAATGTTTGGCCTTCAGGAAGCTTTAGGGATATGATTGGCTTGTTTCTGGTCCAAGAAATATAGCTTTCTGTTCTTTAGTTTAGGAATAAGTTAAGTAAATCTCATGTTAAGGGAAAACATATTTATTTGTGTACTTATAGGTTAGTGATATGTTGAAAGGCAGGTGGGTCCTGAATCAAAGCTTAGGGTCTCAGTGTGAGTAGGAAGATTAGAAAAGATGGCAATGCTTCTCTTTCACAGCACTTAGGATAGTTGGTAATTATAACATTATCTTTGAGAGTTAGAATGTGAGGCAGACGCTTTGCATAAAGTTAAGGTTTCTGAGGTCTATAATATGGTTTGATCATAGTAGGTAGAGAAAGCGTGGTTTAGAATATATATCACTCAGTTCATTCATATTTCTAGTGGGAAGGCATGTATCCCAGTCTGCTGATTTGGGAAACTCTTTCTTTATTTTTTGAGACAGGGTTTCGCTTTGTAGTTCAGGCCGGCCCTGAGCTCAGCCTCAAACTCACATCATAGCAATCCTCCTGCCTCTGCCTCCCAAGTGCTGGGATTGCACCATGCCCGGCACTGTGGTATGTGGTACTGATTCCTGCTGGGTGTGAGTCTCCATGCCCAGTACTGTATGTGGTTACTGGGGAATTGAACCCGGACTTTTGTGCTTGGAAGCCAGGTGCTGGAACCACTGAGCTAAATCCTCAGGCAAGGGAAAAACCTTACTTTTGCAGACTGCATCCCCTGCCTGCTGTTTATCAGGGCTATGCTGACAAGTTCTATTCTTTCTCTCTCCTTAGGCCATTTTCACTTTTTCTTGTTAATTACATACATATATATTCAATAAATATGTGTGTATGTTTTAACAAACACCTTAGTACCCCAACTGTTCCAAAACTTCATTTATTTGTCATTTATTAATGAGCCTATTACCTCTCCTTCCTTCTCTCTCTTTCTCTTCCTCTCTTTGCAAACATATTTAAAGAAATAAATCTCTGGGGCTATTATTATTACATCTCTAGTTCTTTTCCTTCCCTAGAAAAATGAGACCCAGACTTTAATTACTCTATATATTACTCTCCCCACCCCATTTTTCTATTTCACGTACTTTTTATTTCTTCTTCTAAATGTAGCAGTCTGAAAAATCCCTGGTGAGTTGAGGCTGTCTATATTTTTATTTTGAGAAATTTATTAGAAGAATTGTTATTAATACTGATTACTTTTAGGTTATTTAAGAGAGTCTAATCTCTTTTTGGCTAACAATACAGAGTACATAAAAAGACTTCTTTTGTGAACATTTCATATTACTTCAAATTTTGACTGCTTTTGGTCTTTTAATTTTTAAAAATAGGCCTATTTGGAACCCATTTTTTAATCTTGCTTTCTGAACATGTTCAGTTCTAAAGGCCATTTTAATGCTGTTTTGCTATTCAATATTAATGTCATGTTAGATAGCAGACTCCAGTAAAAAAAGCCCTTTGCTATCAGGAGACTAGTGGAGAGAACATTAAGTTCTAGTTGGGTTTCCACTGTTTCAGCTTTCTATCTCAAACACTTGAGTTTTTCTGGATTCAAGTTTTCCCTGTTCCTCTTTCTCCATCTAGAATCAATCATCACTTTTCTCTTTTTTTAAATTTCATATTGAGAAAATGCATAAGAAATTTTGCAAAGCACTGTGAATGTCCATGAAAAGGGCATTATGTAAATGTCTAGTATTGTTATGCTGGAGTTTTGCCATTACTCCGTATGCAAAAGGATGAGATTTAGAATAACATTAACTCCTTTCAACTTGAAGTCCAAGGAAATTCAGTTACCAAAATACTAAGAGCATGAGTCTTAGAGTAGAATAATAGAAAAACAGACATGAGTTGATGCTATTTTTATGGTGATTCCTGTCAGTAGGACTACATTTATCCTTTTGAGAAAATCATGACATTGGAGGGAAGTGAAAGTAGGATATTCTGCCTTTGTTTATTTTGCTTTGCTGAGGAAAAAGGCTACACAGAAGTGAGTCCTGGCTGAGATCCAAATGGTTCAAATGTTTAAATGTCAGAAGGGGAAAAAAGATGCAAAGACATTGCATAAAGCAAACAAAATTTCTCTAAATATTGACACTGTGTATACAAATATATGGATTTATACTGCTGTCAAAGAAGTAATACTGGACATTCCAACATGTAAGGGAAGTCATCGTCCTACATTGGGCAACTTAAGAGAACAGAAAAGCTAAGTCTGCTTCAAAATACCTCTTGCTTCCTTGTGCCAAGATCTGAATGTTCCAGAGTGAGATGCTGTCTACTACACTGCATTTGCAGATCCTGTTCTCTTAGCAACCCCTGTGTATACACTAAGTGCTTACCTCAAAGGCAACGAGGGTCTAACTGACTCCAAGTATCACAGAGAGCTAAGTCAGGTACAGAATGATAGGCAATTAGCAAGTGACCAGGTCCAAGATGGAGCCAGAAGAGATAAGGCAAACCAGGCTTTTGGTTAATGGCTGAGTTAATGGAAAGTAGTTCCCAAGATGGAGAAAAGATGGCTAGGCCTGCAAGCCTCCCCAGAAATAAGTAATGGCTCAAAGCTGTATTATAGCTAGGCCATTCATTCCAATAGGCCTCAGCAACAGAAACAGTGAAACAAACACCGATTGATGACTGGAACACTGACCAGAATCCCAGAAATGGCTTTGTTCTCCATGCTATACTCTTGCTACTTATTTTATTTTCCTATTAAATCAATACTAGCTAAGTAACTGTACTTATCATCCTATAGATTGAATTTAATTTGACTCAAGGTAACTTGTGATGTGATCTTATTGTATAAAATCCTCTAAACAAAAGCCTCAGTGGCCACCCACTTTCAGGACACTCCTGCCTCTCAGGATCTTTCTGTTAATAACACTTTCTTACTCTTCACCTTCTTTATCCTCAACTCAGTTGTTTGGCTTTCTGAGATATGATTTCAGCATATCTCATAGGCTGGGAGTTACTTCTCTGTAACACAAGTACACAGAGAATTGGCTCTCAAATCTTTGTAGAAAATGTGATGTTTGGATGGGATCTTGAAGGATGAGTAGGAACAATATACTCAAGTGCCTTGTGCAACTAACATAAATACATGAAGTAGGCTAGGTACAGTACAATAGGTACTGAAATTTTTTTGTTGCTAAATAAAAATTATGTCTATCTTGTTAGCTATTACAGTTTGATCAGTAACTTGACCAAACAAAACACATCAAGGGCCCTATAGATATCCTTGGCTGCAAGTTTGAGACTCCTAATTTAAATGGAGGAAAGATAGTGAAGTATGGATTGAAGGAGTACTATGGGAAAAAAAGTCACTGTGACTTGTATGGTACTTAAGACAACCCCATTGGCATTGATTAATTTATTAGAGTTTGGAGATGTTTCAAAAGCAGGGATACAAGACATGATCTATATTATTTGAAGATATAAAAAGTGTAGGAAGATCTAGTGAGGGAGTCAGGAAAGGGCCTCTTACTAGTCCCAAGGTTCAGAAATATTTCCTATAAATATTTCACTATTCCTGCTAACGCATTCTTTAAAATGCAGATGTCAATCAGAAAAATTTAAATCAAATCACCTTGTATAACCTAGCTGAGATTACAACCCCAAAGAAAGAATGAAAAAGTATGTGGGAGGACTTTTAGATCTTGGGGTTTGGGTGGAAGAAGAATTGTGGGTGGGTGTGAGTGCTCTGGCAGGCGGAAGTTGGTTGAGGAAATCTGTGAGTAGAGAGGTAAGTGCCACAGGAGAAGGAGGAAGTGAGCCTTGCCTACTGTGCAGTTTTGCCTAGGGCAGCTAATTGCTTGTGCCCAGAAAATTGCCTCTGGAAGCCTTGGCAATGTGCAGTAGGTTTTCCCTGATGCCTAGTTTATCAGGTTAAACTGAAGTCTGGTGGAGAGGAGGTGGGGGTATGAGGAGCTGAGAGCATTCCTGAGCTGAAAGAACGTCAGAGGTCACTGACTTTCTCAGCAGCAAATCTCAGATGACAGAAAGAGGGAACATGAACCCATAGAAATCTGGGGCCACAGTTTGTTTTTATTTTTAACAGAGATTTTTAATTATCATACCTCACTCACCAATCTCCAAAAATTTTTTTCTAAAGCCTCATCCCGACACTGAATAGCATGGTCAAGATAAAATAGCTAGTGAGGGCTGGAGACAGAATAAGAGTTCAAATCTGACCACCTGCCCTATCTTAGCAATATAACTGAGGTGTGATCACGGCACGGTGCAGATAGCGAGCTACTAGGAAGGTGGGAACTAAAGGGGAAAGCAGAAGGATTTCTCTTTATAGCTTTTTCTAGAATTGACTGTGGTATGAAAAATGTTAGAGTAGAGAAAAGAATTTAGCATTCCTTGAGTCTCTGTCATATGCTACACTTCATTCTAGACACATTATTATATTTATTATCTCAATTTTTATAGCAACTGTGGAATAAGTTATTGCCATCATAGTAGACAGAGTGAACAAATATTAAGATTAACAAATTTGTCTATGGCTTCTCAACTTTTAAGAGGTAGAGTTAGAATTTAAATCCAAGGTTATCAGACTATGTGACAGTTCTCTTTTGCACAGGCATTTATTAAATGTCTACTATATGCAAGGTGCTGGGCTGGGTATTTTAAGGGTGTGAAAAAGGAGTTGATGGGGAATATAAATGAGGAGTTCTTAACTGTCTTGCACTTGGAGTTTATAGTCTAAATTACTCTAATTAATTAATTGGTCACCTTAGCTTTCAATTTAATGTCTCAATCTGATAAAGAAACAGGTGAGATCACTCACATAAATTGGAAGTTAGTTTCAGTGTTCATAAAATCTTTAAAAAAACTTAAGTGATGTGCCACACACAGCTGAATTCCTCTTTATTAATCCTGTGTTGCACATAGAATGATGCTTCCTAACTGCCCAAGTTTAGGTTCAGCAAAAACAAAAGAAACCGAAGACCTGGTGTTAGCAATATTTTCTTTAAGAGTGCACTGGAAAAATATATGTAAGATAAAATACTAAGCATATTTCTTCTATTCTTACACTACAATGTTTGTCTTTAAGAAATGTTGGGCAGTTATAAGAGTAAAGAAAAATATAAATGTTACCTGAAGAATAAATAATTGGCACTCAGTTTGTTAGTTGATGCAGATCCAGGTTTTACTCTTTTACCAAATTAATCCAAACTGTGGTGTTTGTCTATTTTGTGATCCTTAGTCTTTATCATGCATATTTGTAGCATAGACCCCATTGCAAATGTTTCTACAGAAGTATACAAAGGATCCTCGAGATCATTTTCATGCTTGGGTTAACCCAGGTGCCTATTATGATTTGTGAGTTCAGGTTGATGTTTCATCACATTGTAACACGTTTTGAGATCAAGCATGTCTAGGAAACATCGATGCAGAACTTATTGCCAAGTTGATACTGTGCTCGGATTACCAGTTTCCCGAAAATACATTGTTCTTCTTGATTTGATTTCCTACACTGTGAATTTTGATATATTATTCGGTAGACTGACAATATTTAGTATAGACATCTACAATGTTAAGTGCATATGTAATTAACATTTTCCTTACATACTTAACAATAAGAAATATAATCAGAATAGTTAGAGAAGAAGATTTTACGCTATATAAATTTTATGCTATTATATGCTATTTTGCTACCATAAATTATACTGGAATGATAATCACACACAAAGAATAATAATTTGTAAAAATAATATTTCTGGTGTCATATTACAAATAAGATAATGAAAGGTAATACTTCATTAATGTAAAAACAACATAGCCAAGAGCTAAGTGTCCCCTAGAATCTAAATAAGAGATATTCTCATAAGAATAAGAATATTTATGTAAGATTAAGTAAAAAGCTGGGCCATAATGTTCAGCACATGGCATAATGACACATGGTAGGTATGAGGAATTTTTGAATGGAATATAATAATATTTTAGCTCTAGTACTATTTCTTTAGTTGCCCATTTAAACTGTTTACTTCCTAGAACAAATCACATAACTTCTGCTCTGAGAAATAAAGCACTGTGATTATAAAACTCTTAGTAAATATAAGATTAACAATCAAGGGCTGGGGATTTAGCTCAGTGGTTCTGCTGTCTGCCTGGCAAGTGCAAGGTCCAGAGCTTGATCCCTGGCACCACTTACCGTGATGTTGGGTGTGGTGACTCATGCCTGTAATCCCAGCACTCAGGAGGCCGAGGCAGGAGGATTGCTGTGAGTTCAAAGCTCACCTCAGCTACATAATGAGTTCAGGGACAGCCTGAACTAAAAGTGAGACCCTGTCTTAAAAAAAAAAAAAAAAAGATTAACAATCAAGCAAAAGGTTATACATAACATAGCTATCTGGATAAAAAATATTCGTAGCAAACTTTATTTAGAAATAACTTTACAGGAGTTTGTTCTCCTATTAGGTTGAATCATGAAATTGTCAATTTTAACCCATAAAAAGTTTCTGTTCTATGCATTTTGCTATAATTTTAACCCACAAAACTTGGCAATTTCATATGGTTTTATCTTAGTTTATAAATTCTAGTGAGTGTATGCCCCTAGTTTTTAGTGATGGGAACACTGAGACTTAGAGAAAATGTACTTTAATGTTGATTAAAAGGGCTCTTCTTTCCTTCACAATGCCAGGCACTGAAAAGTTACCTCAGAAATCAGAGGAAATATTATAGCATCTTCTTTAAAATACATGAAGCTGACACCTTTAGTACTAGCTTTTATGGTTAACCACAAATTTCCTACCAGTCACTGTGAAATGACCATCTGAAAGTATGGTAAGAAGACTTAATAGTCTTAAATATTGATTTTTGACAGTAAATCAAGAATTTCCAATTACTATGATTAAAATAAAATAAAATAGATCTATAATTTGTTTTAAAAATATTGCCCATAATAAATGCCAGGAAAATTAGTTTTAATCACTCCTTACTTGAATAATTTTAAATACATAAATAGTGATGATCACTTGTATGGCCTGCAGCCACAGAAACGGTCATGGGCAGAGTCTAACACAGGAAACACGATGACTTCACTTGTGTCATCATCTGGGATTCCTTAGCTACTTACAACGTAAGAGATATCCCAGGGAGAAACTCTTACAAGCCCAGAAATAAAAGGAGAAACTCTTACCAGCCCAGAAATAAAAGGAAAGAGCTAGATAGGTACAGGTGGCTGCTGCTCCCGTTCTGCCTTGTAACCTGTGTATCTGCTTTCTTTCCTCAGTCTCTGATTAGAAAGGGAGACTTCAGAGTGAGACTGTTCAAGAATGTCCCGTTTACCTTGATTTGGGAATAGATCCTGCCAGGGTTGGTGGGACAGGAAGTGGGTGATGCTGTGCTACATTTTGGTGACTGCAAAACCTTTCAGACATTTTCTATATCTGTATTTGAATACACATGAAAAATAGCACGATATGCCACACTATACACTGTAACTTGTTTTTTAAAAATAAAAAATGTCCTGAACTTCTTTATCATTTTTAATAGAATGGTCCATTTTAGAATTTCTCAAAATTTTATCAGATGTGGTATTCCACAATTTATCCACCCAGTACTCTACTTCTGGTCACTAAGTTTTTCTTAATTCGTTTCCTCACTATTAATAATATTGAGCTAAATCTGAATGACAATCCTTAATATTTTCTTTAGGAGTGAAATTTTCTGGTTGAGAAAGGGGATTCTGAATGATTTCTTGTAGAAAAAATTTAGCTATGAGGAACAGAAATATAAAAGGAATTACAAGAAGTAGCATAGACCACTTCCTAACTAAGGGAACTTCTGGCCTACACAGTTTAAAAATATGGAACATAGATTTGCCAGCTTCTTCTTGCACAAACTAAGACCAGATAGCTGGGAAGAGCAAGAAAGTTTGAAACTGGTTCCCATTTTTTAGTGTTATGTGTTCGGAAGGCTCTGAGGTCTTCCCAGTGCTGTTCTGTTGTAGTCCTACCCTAACTCTGCAGAAGTAGGGAACGGCGGTAAGAAAATCTAAAGAACTTTCTCTGAGGCCCAGCTACAGTCCAGGACGGAGGCCAGTGCTATCTGTGCTCTTAGCCTGTGCACATTGTCCTCCCCCCTTGGACTGAATTCTTATCAGAACGAGCAGGGAGCACTCCAGAGTAAGACTACACTACACACAGTATCTATCATTTTCTACTTTTCTCTTTTTCAAAAGTTTTAATTTTTTACAATGTCACATTCCCTATTGCTATTAGCAACTGACTATACACTTAAGAATTTTAGTTTTTACCACTTGTTATAGATAAGTGATTTAAAAATGATGTGTCAGTCTTGCGATCCTATGTAAAGTGTTTCTGTAGTTTAATTACTAAATTTTGATGTTGGTGAAAACTAAGAAGTTCATATGATTATATTTGTTGAATAAGATACATTCATTATTTCTCAATTAACCTTAATGTCAATCAAAGATACACAGATACAAAAGGAAAGATTGTCTGGAGAAAATAATACTGGACAAGTTTTAATTTTCTCGTAATATATAAACACTTTTATTCTAAAAAAATACCGATAGCATCCAAGTCAACATGAAGAAGACATGGATTCCTTCAACACCACCTCCTCTTTGAAGATGGCTTCAGATATGCCCACAATGACAGCGAAGAGTATCTCAAAGTGCATTGTAGTACACGAGGATTGTGCTCATATTTGAGTGTAATGACCAACTACAGCAGATGTTTTCTTTGCCCATTGCTGCTTTCTGCTTCTAAAAATGTCAGCTCATTTTAAGTTCCAGCAAATAGAATAGCACAGCAGTTAAATGTGTATAAGCCAGACTATCTAGCTGATTCAGTGTGTGACCACAGGGACATTTCTTTAGCTTCTTTGTGCTATGGTTTCTTCATCTGAATCTTCAAATCTCCATCTGTACAGTTGCTGCTCCTCAGAGCTATGAATGTGTACTGCTGTTATCTAACTGGCATCTCCACTTACCTGTCTGACAGACTTCAAACTTAATATTACTAAATACAGCCCTCCTATCCTTACCCTTGCCTGTCAGGTAAGTGGAAATAGGACTCGCCTCTTGCTCAAACCAGAAACGTACTAGATATCTTTGATTCTTCTTTTCTCCATTCCAATACCCAAGCTATCATCTCATTTACCTCTGAAAAAAAATCTTAAATCTGCCCACCTCTGTCAGCATAGCCTTATCCATGCCCACATTATGGGCTTCTGCAACGGTTTCCTGGTCTCTTTAGAATTCAAACCTTCTGTTTGGCTTTTGTCTAAATGTTCCCCTCCAAGCCTCATGAAGTTGTAGATAGGGGTTTTTCAGGTATCCTAAATCAGAGGTGCCTGTAGGGCTGAGGGTTTAGCTCAGTGGTTCTGGTGCCTGAATCACAAGTGCAAGGTCCCAGATTCTATCCCTGGTACCAAACAAACAAATAGAGGAGGCTATAATCACTGTGTGAGACGGATTCACGGTGCAATGTTATGTTCAAGAACGCTAGGCTAAAGGATGTGAGTGTTATTCAGCTTAAGCAGTCTGGATAGGATAAAAGGGGCAGAAAAATGCTATTAAGGTCCCTTGTTGCTTTTGCTGTCTTCTACTGCCATAAACTTACGCTCTTCTGCAGTGTTCCACCCTGCCTTGGAGCCAGCCAATCATTGACTAAAGCCTTTACAAACTGTGAGCTAAATAAACTTTTCCTCCCTCAACTTTGGGGGTTGGATATTTTGTCTCAGCAGTGGGAAAAGTAAGACACCTCCCATGTCCAGGATCACTTTTAAAGTATATATAATATTAGTTATTCTCCTACTCCAAATATGCTAATGGCATCTTATTTTATATTTAGAATAAAAACTAGACTTTTAAATCTGCTTTAGAGGCTTATAAAATCAAGTCCTGCAGTGGGTTACAGTTTCCCCAAAGCCATGTTTATCTGGGACTTCAGAGCCTCACCTTGTTTGGAAATAGGATTTTAGAGATACGACTACGTTAAGATGAGGCCGTATTATATTAGAATGTATCCTAAATTAAATGACTGTTGTTCTTCTCAGAAGAGGAGAGGGGACACTGAGGTGGAAGATACAGAGAAAGAGATCATATCAAAGTAAAGACAATGATTGGAGTGATGCAACTATACTACGAGGCCATCTTTGTAAGCGTTTTCAAGAGCCACCAAAAGCTAGAGAATACATGATCCTAAAAAAACCCAGCAACCCAGATCCTTTGAGGAGAATGAATCTTACAGACTCCTTGCTTTAGGACTTCTGGTCTCCAGAACTATGAAAAAAAAAATACATTTATATCCTTTCAAGCTAGTAAGTTTCTGGCATTTTGTTGCAGAAATGAATACAGCTGTATTTATAACTCTCCACCTTCCATTGCTCCCCTTTAGTCAGTCACATTACTTTCCCTGCTGCCCTTGGCATCAAAGATTGTTTGTTTTCCACTTAGGGCTTTTGTATTAGCTGTTCCCTCTACTCGAGTACTTTTTGTCATTTCTTTTTCTTTTTTCTTTTTTTTTGAGACAGGGTCTCGCTTTGTAGTTCAGGCTGGCCCTGAGCTCAGCCTCAAACTCACATCCCAGCAATCCTCCTGCCTCTGCCTCCCAAGTGCTAGGATTACAGGCATGAGCCACCACGCCCGGCACTGTGGTATGTGGTACTGGTTGCTGCTGGGTATGATATGTGGTTACCGGGGGATTGAACCCTTGTCCTTGCGCTTGTAAGACAGGTGCTGGAACCACTGAACTAAATCCCTGGCCTCTGTCATTTCTATTTTAAGTTAATGTCATTTTTTCCGAGAGACTTTACTCAATCACCCATTCTAAAGTAGCCTCTCAAACAATCTCTATTGTATCACTCTATTTTGATTTTCTGTTTTCTACATAATACAACCTGATGCTTCTTTTTAATACATCTACTTATTAAATATAAACACATTTATACACACTCATCACTCATTACAACTTTGCTGTTTAGTATGGTAGCCACTATCCACATGTGGCCATTTGAATACAACTTTAAATGTATTAACGTTACATAAAATTCAAAAATACAGTCTCCAAAGTAAAAGAACCACATTTCAAGTGCTTGACAGCCACCCATATGTAGTGGCTAGTAAAATGGAAAGCGTACTTGCAGAACATTTCTGTCACTGAAGAAAGTTCTGTGATGCACAGTTACTGTGGAGTATAAGCTCCAGAAAAAGAGGAATCTTGCATCCTCAGTGCTTGGAATTGGTCTGGCACTTAATAGATGCCAAATAAATTTTTCATGAAAAATAAATAAACTTTCCCAAAGATGCTTGAGCACTGATGCAAATGGGCTTTGTAAAAGTGACTTCTCATCACTGCTATTGGAAACCGACGTGACCTTTAGAGGACGGTGACCTTTGCTCACTCTAGGCTGAGTTTAGATAACATATCCATCACTGAATTTTCTTTTCATTTGTTTATTTCACAAACACACAAGAAATGAAATAATATTTACCTCTACCCCCTTTTCCTTTTGAATATTTTCTATTTCACAATATCTATCCTAGAGCTCATTTACACTTTCCATTTCTCATTCCAGAGAAAAAGATACAGTATTTACACATCTGTGACCTATTTATTTCACTTATGAGTATGTCCTCAAGGTATATCCATTTGAGGTAAATAAAGGAAAGAAAAAAATTGATGGTTAAAAAAAGGAAATAAAGGGCGGGGGAACTGGCTCAGTGGTTCCAGCGCCTGTCTTGCAAGTGCAAGGACCCAGGTTCGATCCCCGGTAACCATATACAATACTGGGCGTGGAGACTCACCCCAGCAGCAATCAGTACCACATACCACAGTGCCGGGCGTGGTGGCTCACGCCTGTAATCCCAGCATTCGGGAGGCAGAGGCAGGAGGATTGCTGTGATGTGAGTTTGAGGCTGAGCTCAGGGCCAGCCTGAACTACAAAGGGAGACCCTGTCTCAAAAAACAAACAAATAAACAAAAAACCAACCAACAAACAAACAAACAAAAAAGGAAATAAAGCTTATGTATATAGGGGCAGGAGTTGTAGGGTAGGCAGGGGAATTGGGAAAAAATGAGAATTAAGTCATGTCGTGCACTGGTACAAACTTTCAGTGTTGTTTGTGATCATGATGTGTGCATAAAATGTACCAATAAAATCAGTTTTAAAAAGAAATGAAATAATCAATGTAGTTGAGGCTGTGGGGAAAAAGTAATTCTTTTACACTGTTGGTGGCAATATAAATTAGTAAAATCACTATGGAAGTCAGTGTGGAGACTCCTCAAAGAATTAAAAATAGAAATTCCATTTGACTCAGCTGTTTCCCCTTCTGGGTCACCTTCTCAGAAGGTCAAAGATGCCATGTTACAGGGACACAGGCATACTCATGTTTATAGCTGCAAGATTCTGAATAACTACATCTTGGAAGGGATGCAAATGCCCATCAACAGATAAATGAATAAAGAAAATGTGGTATGCAAACACCGTGGAGTAGTACTCTGCTGTAAGGTTAAAGTTGGATCATTTGTAGAAAATGGATGCAGCAGAAAAGAAAATGGATGCACTATAATATTAAGTGAAATAAATCAGGCATTCAAACTTACATATCAAAAGATTTCTCCTACATGAGAAACCAAAGTATAAATAAATTAAAGAGGAAAATAAAGGATAGATAATAGAAAATATGGAGATAGATCTTTCTCAGAGGGAAAGGGGATTGAGAGATGAATAGTGTAGGAAAAGAAGGAAAGGAAAGTTGATGAAAAAAGAAATTTAAGATGTACTACAAAGAATGTAAACATTACTATAAACATACTAGTAAAAAGTAGATCTGACAGGAAAGAGGATTTCAATAAATTCTCTCATGGTAGCTTTCTTGGCTTATAAATTATTTTTTTCTAGTGATACATGGAAAAGGGGGAGAACAAATAGGGTTGTGGGTTGAATATAATCTGTGCAGTATAGTTGTTTTTTATTGTAAATGTCTGGTGAAACAGTGTTATCAATCTCACATCTTCAGTAATCATTCTGTTCTGTGCTTTGATTAATGTGGGCGTAAAATGTGTCTGATGTAGCAGCATGTATTTAAAACATTCTGAGGCTAGAAGAATCAAATATATTTTAATTTTCTAAATGAACTTCAGGATAAAAGGAAGATTAATATGATAATATTATGTTACGGTATTATAAGAAAATTTTTGAGAATATGTCTTTGATAGACTTGTAGAAAAAAATAAAGCTTAAATGTTTTAAAGTCCTTAAATTCCTGACTCTATGTATCCTATTTGTTTTTCAAATCAAGTCAAAATTAAAATTAAAAATGTGAGTGTTTGATACTTAACATACAAAAAGTCAATGTTGTTTCACTATCTCACCCTTCTCAGATATATGTAAAATTTCTTACATGGAAACTTGTTGGTTAGCTAGTAGAGAATCATCATTATATAGGTAGTGGAGAATTATTACTTCAAGAACACCTCAACTGGAAAGCTACTACAAGTAAATTGAAAACGAGTTCTGAATGGGTAGCTTGAGTAATATTCAGTAAGACCTATTTCCAGTTAAAAATCAGCCATAGGATAAAGTTAGGGCACCATGGAAATGCAGTAACCATGGCATGGTCTGAAACTGTAAGTTATTCCAAGTACTGTTATATAATTAGAATACAATGTTTCTTAATAATAAACTTTATAGCTTTAGAATTATTACTGACATTTCTATTTGCAATTGAAGAGGAGGAAAATAGAGGAAAGCAGAATAGAATACATTTGCTGTAAAATAAAAATTGTGTGGTGTGTGTGTGTGCATGCACATGCGTGAGAGAGAGAGAGAGAGAGAAAGAGAGACAGAGTGAGAGAGAGTAAGAGATGGGTGGGGAGAGAGTGAGAGAGAGACGCACAGACAGAGACAACAGGGAAGGGGGTTTGGTAATTGCTGAGATACGAAGTTGGTTTGGTAGAGGTGACATTACCTTCTCCTCACTGGAGTTCTTTTGAGAGCAAACAAAGGAGTGAGAAGCTTATAGATGTGATTGTTGGAATCTTGATGAATACTGCCTTGGATAAAGTGACTCAATTTCATTTTATTTTACTTCATTATTTTTATTATTAATTTTTTTTTTTTTTTTTTGGTACCAGGGATTGGACTTGACCTTGTTGGAAGGCAGGTTCTGCAGCACTGAGCTAAATCCCCCACCCACATGACTCAACTGAGAACCACCATTGTAGAGGAGAGAATACTTTGGCCATGGACAAAAACACGAAATCGGAGTGTCCCGTTTGGGTGTTCTTCTGCATGGTCTGCCATTGCCAGAAATCATGTCACCTCTTTTAGAACCATTATTTCTTCAGGGAAGTCCTCGTATTTTCCCACACTTCATATATTTTTTTCTGCCTTGAGTAGGAGGAGACAGTGAGGAGAACAAAACCCCAGAAGGAGGGGTGGGAAAAGGAAGTGAAGAACAAAGTATGGCAGGAAAGAAAGGTGTGAGGATTCCAGACAGGCCTTGGAAATAGCATCTCCCGTGGCCCTGAGTACAAAGGAAATATAGTTGATACGTATTTAAATAGATGGTAGATAGAGTGACAGAAAACGTGATTTATAGTAATGTGCCCCCTGAAGCACTCTGGAAGGCTGAGGCAGGAGGGTTGCACATTTATCCTGACTAGGGCAAAGTAGTGACTCACCAAGACCCTGTCTCAAAAACAAAACAAAACATTTAAAAACTCAATGCAAAGACCTTGAGTACAATCTATAGTACAAACAAAAAGAAGTAGATAGGTGCTAAGAGGAAGTTGAGATGGAGATATTTGAGTCAGAGAAAAGAGGAAAAAGAAGAGAAGACTCTGCTTCTGCTGGGGGTGCTGCCCAGTGGTCTCCTTCAGTGCTAGGGGGCAGTTACAGAACTGAGCCTGTCCGGAAGTTGCTGCAGGCCTCTCTCCTAGACTTGAAATAGGATGAGTTTTGAGTAGAGCCCATCAGCCAATAGAGCTCGCTTTACCTCTAATTTTTTCTTCCTATTTAATAGTCCTCTCTTTTCCTTCTCAGCTCTCTTAAGTGGATAGGCGGAGAGATACATTATTATTACTGTTCTTACCCTATATTTTTCTTCCTTTGACCTACAGCCTCTTATCCTAGGAAAAGCTCTGAAGACTCCTTAGACTCGTTAGCCCTATTTTTCTTTCTGTCAGGCATTCAACATACTTGGTATTGAAGGAAAGAAGACTCTTATTTAACTCCACATTGATCCAAAAAATAAATAGAGGATGATAAAGAAGTGAGGAATGGGAAAATATATGATGGTTCTGTTTTTTTTTTTTTTTTTGAGACAGGGTCTCGCTTTGTGGTTCAGGCTGACCCTGAGCTCAGCCTCCAACTCACATCACAGCAATCCTCCTGCCTCTGCCTCCCGAGTGCTAGGATTACAGGCGTGAGCCACCACACCCGGTACTGTGGTATGTGGTACTGGTTGCTGCTGGGTGTGAGTCTCCACGCCCAGTACGGTATGTGGTTACCAGGGATCGAACCCAGGTCCTTGTGCTTGCAAGACAGGCGCCGGAACCACTGAGCTATATCCCCGGCCCCTGGCAAATTTTCAATTAAGCATTCAAAGTTCACCTGGCTTCCCACCATCCATGTGTAAGCCCTGTGTTTGGTGAGAGCCGATGGCAGTGAGCACGCTGTAACAGCCTGCTCCACTCCTGCCTTCTTTGTTTAGATCCTTTCCTCCGGAATGTGCTGCTGCCTGGCTGGTTTCCCCTGTTTCACAGGAGCCAACAGCTTGGCTCAAACCTCTTGACCTCAGTGCAGAGATCCCTGTGTACAGCCTGACTGACTTCTTTTTTTTTTTTTTTTTTTTAGGTTTTTGGAGACAGGGTCTCACTTTGTGGTTCAGGCTGGCCCTGAGCTCAGCCTCCAACTCACATCACAGCAATCCTCCTGCCTCTGCCTCCCGAGTGCTGGGATTACAGGCGTGAGCCACCACGCCCGGCACTGTGGTATGTGGTACTGGTTGCTGCTGGGCGTGAGTCTCCACACCCAGTATTGTTATGTGGTTACCGGGAATCAAACCCGGGTCCTTGCGCTTGCGAGACAGGCGCCGGAACCACTGAGCTAACTCCCCGGCCCCTGACTGACTTCTTTCCCCTCCTGCTTTGTACACTTTTAAAAGACTACACTATCTAGATTTTAATCATTTCCACATGTTGACTCTTAAGTAGCCTAACGTGAAAGAGCTGTACCATCTAAAAAGTATAACAGTGTCTGTCATAGAGTGATTACCCAATGAATATTCGTCCAATTGTTCTTTATTGTTACTGTGCACTGATTGTCTTTCTCCAACAAGGGTGGCAGCTAATTGAAGAAAGCAATCATTTTCTTTCCTCCTCTTGTGCCTCCAGCAGGGCCTGGCACCCAGGAGAGCACTCAGGAGATAATCAATAAGTACTTACTGACTGACTGACTAATGCACTTTGCATTTGGATTCCAAACAAGGAGCCCTTGAGGATGGCTTGACTTTTCTCCGAATGGTTTAAAATTGACCTCCGTTGCATGGTGGAAAGTTGCCCGATCTTTTGCAGATGAACAAGTTGAAATATTGACTGTTCCCAAGGTCAAGAGACAGTTAGTGACAACCACACATTGGAGCTCGAGGCCAGACATCCTGAGTGCCTGTTCTTGGACCTAAGTCTGAATTGTGCTTTTCTTTCTGATATAGGCAGCTTTCTTCTATATGTTAATCTCTGACAAGTTGATATGTGAAGTCTGAGGGGTTTTTTGTCGCTTCATTATTTTATTTTTTAAATGACTCTCAGAATCTATCTAATTATATATTGGGGTGGTTGCTGTTTTGTTGCTAACTATACATCATATGTCCTTATTTTTTTTGGTGTCTAGCACAGTACTTGGCATATAATAGATGCTTAATAAGTATTTGTTGAATGGATGAATATAATCAAATAAGATTATCTTTTTAGAGTACTGAATGATTAGGATACCTAAATCTTCTTTTATACCATTGAGGGAAGTTAAATATATGAACTGCCTTATTTGATTCATAGCGGTATATTCTTAATGTCAAACCATAATTAATTTGCCTAGTAATTGTCCATTAAGGATTAAATAAAGTGAACCCACTATGGCATCATCCTTGATTTGCTTCCTACACTATAGGCTAAACTAGGCTTTAATTTCCATCAGTAAAGTGTAGTACATATTTAGGAAAAGAAAATAACTTCCCCCATTTGGAATAGGAGGTAATTTAAGGAGACAGAATTATTGGTCCCAAGTTAACAAAAAAGTGTCTTAAACCTGACTCATGTGTGCCTTATGGATTTCATAACTGATGATTAGCTTCTCTTAATCAGTTGAACATCCATTTAAGGGACAAATTGATTAGCTTCCTGCATAATTAACAGAACACTGAGTACCATCACTTCCACTGGAAAAAAAATTGTTTTGATTAACAGCAAATATGCACAGTTTAATATTAACACTTTAAGCAAGGTTATACCATTATTAATCTGTTTTCTAAAAATAATATATAGCTCAGTGGCCAATGCTTGCAATTCCCAAAGTATTTTTGTATTCCTAGCTAGCATTAAGTTTAATATATATCTGTTCCACAGAGTATGAGAACATAATTTAATGTATAAATAATAATCAACATTACTATGTGATCAAACTCTCAATTTGTGTTGACTCTTTTCTTAGTGCAATGGTAAACATCATGATTCTAACACATGCAAGAAAAATAATTAAATATTAATCTTGCACAAATAATTTAAAAAGATGTGGCAAGGAGTTGAAAGATTGACAAGAATATAAAAACGGAGAGAATGGTTATTAAAATTGCCAGGAGCCACACACACAAAAAAAAAGACACATGAGCCAGTAAAAATGACAGAGTTAAACATGTGTAAATATAAAAGCAGAGAAGCAATATAATATCAGAGAAATGAAAGATGCAGAAGGGTCTTCCTGTGACGCCAGATCCAAGGAGACACTCAAACAGGGAAGAATAACAGAATTAGATCTTACAGTCCTGGGGGATCAGCAAAGTTTAAAGTCATGCTAATCAGTTGTCCAGAATGAAAGCAAAACACTCAGAATGGTAGATGGCACTGGCCTGAGCCAGATGGTAGTCAGTTCTGACTGCATCTCAGACACTGAGGACCTAATTAGTCTTTGTGAAAAGCTTTGAGGGGTGAAGGTGTCAGTCAGTTTTGGGTTTGTGCTGAGCATGACGGGTTATGGAAATGCTAAAATATTCAAAACTGATGGGGCCTGAAATAAGTTTCAAACCATATTTTCAGAAGTTTAGGAACACAGAACATGTAGGAAATCTGGTTTTGACTTGTTTCTAGACATCTACAAATGTGTGCTGTGTTTGTCTTTTAACTCTTCATGTCAAATCGTCAGTCCCAGTAAGGATTAGTTTAAGAGAGAACTTCTTTGTAGAGTGTGACAGTAGCATAGTCATCCATTAATCTGAAATGATCATGCCTTTTTTTTTTTTTTTTTGAAACAGGGTCTCACTTTGTGGTTCAGGCTGGCCCTGAGCTCAGCCTCAAACTCACATCACAGCAATCCTCCTGCCTCTGCCTCCCGAGTGCTGGGATTACAGGCGTGAGCCACCACGCCCAGCACTGTGGTGTGTGGTACTGGTTGCTGCTGGGGTGAGTCTCCATGCCCAGTATGGTATGTGGTTATCGGGGAACGAACCTGGGCCCTTGAGCTTGCAAGACAGGTGCTGGAACCACAGAGCTAAAGCCCAGCCCAAATTCCATAGTTCTTGAAAAATAATCAAGTAACTTCAGTTCCCTTAGACCAACTTCTCAAATGGTAGTGTTCATAAGTGTTACCTGGCTTGTGCGCGGAGGATCCGCTGGATGGTCCTTGTGATTCTGACTCAGTCAATATGAGACAAAAACAAAGTATTTACACCCCAAAATGATAGATCAGTTTTGAAAATCACTCACAAGCTGAGAGTCCTTCAGAGGAAGAATTATTGCTGTTGTTGTCGTAATTGCTTTACAACCTAATGTGATGATGCGTAGTAATAGTAACAGTTTATTGAGTGAATGAATAAATGAATCATGAACTTACCATCGTATGATTATTTCTCACTCTGCCTTATTCTCATATAATGTTAAAATATGTGATATTTCCCTGGAAATTCCGGTCTGGGGGTTGGAGTTACTGGTCATTCAATCATTCAACATTCAAAAAATATTCGTTAAGCTCACACATATTTTAATGAAATAGACAAAGGTGTTGCCCGCATGGAGTTTACATTCGGTGATATGTGTGTACCATACTTCTCAATCTGACTTTTAAATTATTTTCTGGGGATGTGATTATACAAGTGCTTCACACCAAATAGAGTCTTGAATTAAGTAAAAAATTCATTTTGGAAACTTTCAAAGCTCACTGAAGAGAAGAGAGATTGGCTTAAAGCACCAGGGAGTTTGATTTTTCCACATAAATATTTATGTGTGTAGAGGGGTGTGTGGTTAATTATAAGGGCTAGGAGGAGAATGACAGATGCTTAGATCCTCTGTCCCCATGGAGAGACAGACCTTGCTTACTGGAATGTAGTGGCACATTGTGTGGTCTGTGTACTGAATTGCTGATTTAAATATTGCAGCAGCTGCAGTGCAAAGTGTATCAGCAAATACTACAGGAGGAGGAGTGTGTGTGTCCCGAATACAAACCAAGAGTGAAACAGGTTTGTGCTGTACCACCGACAAGCAGATTTAGGAACATTGACAGGTAAACGAGTAGGGGCCCTAACATTTCCTAAACCCTAAATAACTGTGTGTGTGTGTGTGTGTGTGTGTGTGTGTGTGTGAGAGAGAGAGAGAGAGAGAGAGAGAGACAGAGATAGAGACAGAGACAGAGACAGAAGAGACAGAGAGACTGACTGACTTCCATTCTGTGGCAAAACCTACTCAGGGAATTCATCTCCATAATGAAAGGACTAAGCCAAACAAATCTAGTTCCTACATCACTACTCCTGGGGAAATGAAGAGGAACCAGTTTTCTTTGGCTACTTCCATTTTATTGTCTCCACTTGTGGGTAATACGAAGTTAAAATCTTTTTCTAAATTTTCTGTTAATAAATAATATCTATAAGAGTTTTTCAGTTTCATAGACTTTCTATATCACCTCTTGCTGTTATTTTCCCCTATTTTATAGGTGAGAAACCTGAAGCAGTGTTCAGAAGATGTGACACAAAGGTTACTTATCAAAATGCAGCAGAATAAAGACTGAATCAGGTTCTCTGATTACAGAATTTCTCTTTTGCTTCTTTTATCTGTCTCTTTGTCTCTCTCTCAATCCTTTCCTTTATGATTCCTAAAGTCAGAAATGACAGAAAACCTGGAGGAGGGCCGGGGATTTAGTTCAGTGGCTCCAGCACCTGCCTTGCAAACGCAGGGGCCCAGCTTTGGTTCCTGGTCACCACATACAACAGTGTAGGGCGTGGAGACTCACCCCAGCAGCAATCAGTACCACATACCACAGTGCCGGGCATGATGGCTCACGTCTGTAATCCCAGCACTCGGGAGGCGAAGACAGGAGGACTGCTTGCCTGACAGGAGTTCCCAGCTTGCCTGGGCTACACAGTGAGTTCAGGACCAGCCTGAATTACAAAAAGAGACCCTGTCTCAAAACAACAACAACAACAACAGCAACAAAAAACAAAACCCTGGAGGAATGAGACTGGAGTGGAAGGCCAAGAAAACAGTTGATGCTGATGAGGGGAACATTACTACTAATAGACATGGTATTGAAAAAGAGTAGAAAAAAAGCAGCTTTAGAAAGGTATGAATTCAAACATAAGTAAACAGATACCTTTCATACATGAAATCGTGGAATAGCTAGACATGTTAACTTCTTTCCTCTGTACCTTACAACTCCATCATGGAGAGACTACCTGACTGAGAGTTTCCCCCAAACTTCCATGACATGATGGGAAAAACTACCTTAGTCTCAACTTGAATGTCTGTTAGTGTCGCTGGAAATGATGGCTCGAGGCTTTTTCCACGCTGGTTCCTCTCCAGTCTGACTCACAGGTCACCATCCCTGGTGACTCCAGTGAGTCTGTAACGTTCATGTGGAAACATCAGGGAATAGTGAGTTGGATTCTGGTCTGCCCCTTGCCTCATCAGCCAGATGGTTGGCTGCATCAAAGCCAACAATGCTGATGTCAGAGGCGGGAGAGCACAGCTGGATTTGCAGGTTCAAGGGGAGTGAGGGAATCTGCGACACCGAGAATTTGGAGGAAATTGCCTTTGGATTAGTAAACAGAGCCAACTAGAGCGATGGAGACTTTTTAATGCTAAGTTCTACAGCGACATTTCTGTGTAATTGCTTTTTGGACCACTATAGGGTTTGAATCCTCTTTCCTCACACCTGCTAACAGGCCTATTGGTGCCAGTTAGCTTGCTTCTGTGTACCCGATCTAGAGCGGGTTTCAGTGTTGACATACTAGACTCCGACCGACTTTTGGCTCCTATTGTGTATCTTCTGTTACCCCTGGGATCTGGTGGCTAGCCTGAGAAAAGGAGCACAAGGATAGAAAAAGGCCTGGAAGACCAGCTTACAAGAACTTGATGAAGATTTTATTTTTATCAGCTCAATTTACATTTTGTCTAGGTTATGAGAAATGTTATACATGTCTTTTTGGGGGAGTTGGCCATGGGCTAGCAGGAAATATAACTGCAAACATATGGAACAGGAAGGGTGAGTACTAGACTGGTCCTCTACTGGGACCTATATAACATAGGGAATTTGAGAAAGAACCTCAGGTCTTTATCCTACTGTAGTTGCTGCTAAAATATTCCCTGCCAAAGCCTACCTGGTTTATTTCTCTTGTTTCAAATCTGATCATGACTCCAAAAGCCATGATACTTCCTATCCATTGTGATCCTATATGAGTGGTCTTATCACCCCGAGGCCACCACTAAAAGTGAGCCTCAGGTGTTTTTCTCTGTCTGAAATATATCCCCCTCCAAAAGCAGAACCTCTGTGCTGAATAAACCTCACTCTATGGAAATGTGTCTGTCTGTCCCTCTGCCTCTGCTCTGTCTCTCTCCCTGTCTCTGAGCTCTCTCTCTCGCTCTCTCTGGCTCTCCCTCCTTCTTTCCCTCTTTCCCTCCCTCCCTTATTGCCAAAGAAAGGTTTGGGGTTGATATTGTGAGTTATGCAAGGGGTGTTTCCTTCCAAGTCTCATCTGAAAAATAAAGAAGCTACTGCAATAATTTCCACTAAGCTAGCACGGGGGCATGAATGTTCTTGGAAGAGAGGCAGGCTAAGGAAAGTTTCCCTTTCATTCCTTTTATTCTCCTACAGGAGCAAGAATAAAATACAATTGATATTTCATTGAATCATCCTGCCATACAAAAGTAGGTGACTTGTAGGTGACTGTGGTTCAGTGAAGACTTGTGGGACATACTCACACTGTCTATGACCGAATCAAGTTTGGGATGTAGGGCTGGAGAATGATTAAGCAGTGATTTGCAGATGAGTGCTTGATCCAGGAAGTTTCAGCAGCACTTCACAAAGACAATAAATGTGACATCTGGAGTCAGGAGAGTAGCACATCCAGGGAAGGGAGGCTATTCAGACCTAAATGTATTAGAGCAATGAACAGCGTTTCTGTTGCCAAGAGTGCCCACATATAAGTGTGCATAAAATGCTTAAGTAGTAATCCCTCACCGAAACTTTGGAGAAGGCTCTCCGAGAGCTGCTGCAGCCAAAGGGTGCCATGGGTTTTAACCCCCAGGAATTAACCTATGTAAATGACTTCTGGGTATCAGGGAAGATTTTTTTTTTTTTTCAGAAAGCACTCAGCCCAGAAACATCTCTTTTCTTGCCAACCTCCTGGGTGATTTATACAAATGTTCCCACTGAAGAGTGCAGAGAGAAGGAATTTTGCAACAGAATGTGATTGTCGAACTGGAGGCAAGAAAAGTCCCCTGAAGTTGTAACAAGAACCCGATGCAAAGTGAAAGGATCAGTTGGACCCAGACAAAGGTATTTATTTCAGCTGCGACAGTGTGCTACTGGAAGATAGAATTAACAGCTATGTGGTTATTTTTATTTTTGTTTGAAAATAGTAACAAGCACATGCTTGTGGGATTGTGATATATTACAATAAAAATACTGTATAGACAGTTTAGCTGAGGCCTATGGTAGATAATGTTAACAAAGTTGTCCTCTCATGCTATCCATACCATCAGTGGTGCCTCCTACATTGCCTCTGACTAGGTCGTAGGACTTGTATTACCAATGGGAAAATAACAAATGTAAAACAGGCAGGTCTCCAGAATGTTTGAGCATTGCACTTTCCCTGTTGCTGCTCTTAGAGCTGTGAATAGTCATGTGAAAAATCAAAAACCACCCAGTGGGAGGATGGAGAACACACTCACCCATCATCATAGTGCAAGGAGCTGAACTCTGGAAGGAGGAGGAGCTGGCTGATCAGACACTGACTGTAGATGGTGAGAAAGCTGTCCTGAGACCCAGGGAACAACTTCCCAGAGAAGCCCAGCCGAAACTGTGACCGTCCGATTATGAGCTAAATAAATGGTCAGATCCTTTGAAGATCTCTCCTTACCAAATTGTGAGCTAAAGAAATGGCTCATTTTGTGTCACTCACTTCTGGGAATTTCATTAATGCAGCTTTAGATAATGGACATAGTTATTCACACCACGGTGTATTTAATGTTCACAGCAACTCCACGACCTCGGTATTATTATCACTCATTTCATACACGAGAAGGCAGAGGCAGAAGGAATAAGAACATGGACCAATCGTACACAGCTCGTCAATAAGAGGAGCGAAATCGAGGGAGTCCAATTTCAGCATCCACCCACCTAACTCCTACATATGAACAAACATTAAATTAGACCTTAGAAACAAAACACTTAACCTCAAAAATGGTGTAGTTATTTTGTTTTAAAATACTTTTTATGTATGATTTATTATGTAGCTATAATTGACATATAAAAAGCCATACATACATTTTAGTCTATACAACCTGATGAGTTTGGCAATGTCATCTAGGTTCATCCACGTTGTTCCAAGTAGCAGGATTTCCTGCTTCGTGTATCATCCTGCCACAGACAGGTGGCAGAAAAGAATTTTTCTTTTTTCAAAAGATTGAAGAGCATTCGATCACATGTGTGTACTGCTTTGAATTAGTTCTTTGGCTTATCTCAGAAAAGTCTTGGGTTGAAAGGAGCCCAGCAGGGATATTCTGGCCATGGTGAAGTAGCAAGGAGCATATTCACTCACCTTTCTTAACTATTAAACTGAGTGAAAAAGATGAAGCAGTAGGTTTCAGACATGCACAATAGGCAGCAGAAGGCCATGATCCCTGAGATGAGAAAACAAATCAAGTAAGCTTTACAGCTGTAGTAACTGATTATAGAGAATTACCAAGAAGAAGCACAAGACAGGGAAATGAAATGTGAGATTTATAGCTATGCTGAAAGCTATAACTGCTAAAGAGTTGAGGAAGACCAAGATGGCTGGAATTTTCAGGGCAAAATGTGTATGATGTGAGAGAGATTAGAAAAACAGATATATAGGAAGACAGATGATAGACAGACAGATAGACTGAGACCAGTTATCTGCGAAGGAAAAGTTCTTACCTGAGTGATTGTCTGCTCATGCATATCAGAAAATTACCTGAGGTCATAAAAAATACGCTGGGAAGAAGTAGGTAAATTGCATAAGGTAAGAGTTAGTGTTCTCAGTAGCCAAACTAGTAAGAGCTCCTAGTATAACAGGCATGAAATAAAGTCTTCGGAGAGATTTTGTGGGGCCAAAATAGCTCTATGTTAAAGATTATTTAGAATTTATACTAACAAAACTTAAAAGCAAAGCTTGGAGTAATCAAACCAACTTCAATAACTTAAGTGTGTTTCAGAACAAAGCTTGAAAATAAAAGAATACAGCAGATCCAACACCCAAACACATGAAGTTTAAATGAGAGACAAAAAAGTATAATGTTTAAGCAGGAGAAAAATCAAAAGTATTCCCAGAAATAAGAAATCATGGGATTATTTGACAGAGAACTGAAAACACTATCTCTATATATTTGAGAAGAGACAAGAAAGGATACAATTATGAAATGAAAGATACACAAAGATTCAAACTAAACATCTATAAGTGAAAAATACTTGTTAGAAATGAAAAATATGTGAAAACAATCTCAAAGGAAGTTTATAGTTGTTAAAGCCCACATAAAAAAAAGGAAGACCAAAAAAATAACCTAATGCTGCTAGAAAAATAAGAACAATCTAAATCCAAACTAGTATAAGGAAGGAAATTATAAGGATCAGATTAGAAATTAATGAAACTGAAATTCTTAAAAACTATCAAGAATCAGTGGTTGATGGACTACCTCTTTGAAAGAATAAATAAAATAGACAAACCCCTAGTCAATCCTACCAAAAAAGGAAAGAAAAGATCCATGTCAAAACAATTAGAAATGAAATCACAGTGGACACTGTTGAAATCCAGAAGATTACTAGTAACTACATCAAACATTTGTACTTCAAAAAATTGGATAGAAATGGATAGATTCCTAGAAACATGTATTACAAAACTGAACCAAGCAGATGTAAATACCTTAAATAATCCCGTGCCGGGCAATGAAATTGAGGAACCCTTAAGGATATCTACCAACTACAGCCCAGATCCTACAGATTCACCAGTGGATTCTGTAAGAACTTTAGGCAAGATCTAATGCCATAGCACCTCAAACTCTTCAATGAAATTGAAAGTGAAGGAGTACTTCTAAAATTATATCTGTGACCTAGCAATATCTTGATTCCAAAACAAGACAGTCAACTGAAAAAGAAAACTAGAGACCAATCAATTTAACGAACATAGATGCAAAGATTTCACATTCACACTAGTAAAAGAGTGGCAAACAAAATACAACAAAGCATTGAAAATAGCCATTTATGTTACTGACAAGTAACATCATATTAAATAGGAAAAATAAAAATCTGAAAGCTATTCCTTTACAATTAGGAAGGAGACAAAGATATTTACTGTCCTTGTTTTATTTCAGTGTAGTTACTGAGACTTTAGCCAAATCATTGAGGCAAGAGATAGAAATAAAAAAGATATATATAAGAAAGAAAAAAAATCAAAGTATCCTTATTTGGAGATGACATGATCATTTACATTGAAGATCCAAAATTTTCACTACAAGAATCCTAGAACTGATAAACCAATTCAACAAGCAGGATAAAAAGATGACACAAAAAAACCAAAAGGATTCTTTTCCATCAATGAAAGAAATTAGGAAAACAATCTATTCATAACAGCTTTAGGAAATTAGAGTACAAGGAATTAACTTAACCAAAGACGCAAATCTATTCTGAAATATATAGTACTCTGAAAAAGAAAATCAAAGAGGATATTGGGAAATGGAAAGATACACCCTATTCTTACATATGCAAAACTGCTACTGCCATAATGACCATTTTAGGAATATTTATATAGAGATTTAATGCAATGCCAATCAGAATGGCAACAGCATTCCTCATGGAAGGGGAGAAAACAATCATAAAGACCACATGGAACCAGGAGAGACTTGGGATAGCAGCAATCCGGGGCAACAAAAGCAAAGCAAGAGGCATTAAAATTTGGAATTTCAAGCTATACTAACAAAGCTACATTATATAAACAGCATGGTACTGGCACAAAAGCACATATGATAATCAATAGAACAAATAAAAGATGCAGAGACAATTCCTAGCATCTTCAACCACTTGTTCTATGCTTAAGGTTCAACAACTTAGGCTGAATGAAAAATAGTCTCTTTTAAAATGGGGAGAAAAATGATTATCCATATACAGAAGACTGAATCTTGTCTCAGTAAAAACAAGATAGATCAAAGATACAAATATTAGAATAGAATACTCAATCTTCTGGAAGATAAACAAAGGTAGAGCTTGTGAAGACATAGGCATAGACAAGGAATTTCTAAACAGGACTCCAGTTGCACAAGAAATAACATCAAGAATGAACAAATTGGATTGTATCAAATGAAAAAGCATTTTTCAAAGTAGAAGAAAAACCCACAGTAGAGGTAGCCTACATAATGGGAACAATTTTCAGCTACTCTATAAACAGAGGACTAGTGTCTGGAATATAAAGAACTAAAACATGAGACACCTCCAACAAAAAACTCATCAAAAATGGGTAACTGAAATGAATAGACACTTCTCAGAAGAAGTACAATTGGCAATAAATAAATATATAAAAAAAGTGTACCTCTCTGGCCACTAGGGAAATGCAAATTAAAACAATACAGAGATTCTGTATTACTTCAGAAAGAATGAGCATCATCAAGAAATCTAGTAATCACAGATGTTGGCAAAGCTGTGAGGGGCAAAGAAAACTTTTCTACTTTTTTAGTAGTAATGCAAAATGGTAGAACTACCATGGAAATCAGTGTGGAGTTCCATAAAAAAAAAACTACATTAGAAATTTTACTTGACCCAACCATTTTTCATCTAAGTATGTATATTCCTGAATGAGTTACAGATATTATGTTACAGTGATATATAAATACCTATGTTTATAGCAGCACAATTGATAATAGCTAAATCTTGGAAGTGGCCTACCTGCTCATCAAAGATGAATGAAGGGATGAAAAATTTGGTTTTATACAAATTTGAGTACTACTCTTTTTCAAAAGAATAATTTTGCATCATTTATGGGAAAATGGATGTACCTTGAGGCCACAATTTAAGTGCAATAAATTAGACACACAGTTTAAATATTCCATGGTTTCTCTTATATGAGAAACTTTAAGTATGAATAAATTAAAGAGCAAAATAGAAAATAGAAAATAGGGATAGTTATTTTTGAAGATGGGAAGGAGGTAGAGAGGAAGAGAAATAGGATGTGTTATGTACACATACCACCTTCCCATGATGAATACAATCATTACATACTGCAAACATGCAGTAATAAAAATAAAAGTTAAAAAAGAGGAAGAAGAAATAAATGAAGCTGCATTTTCATATAAACAAAAGCCGAACAAATCAATTAGCAAGAGACTGCATTGCAAGAAGTGTAAAACCAAGTTTGTGAAACAGAAGGAAAATGATAGTGATTTATGTGGAAGAAAGACTAGAAATGACAACATGAATAAATATATAAGGAATTTTTCTCCTTAAAAACTTTTGAAGAAAGATTATTTTAAAATAAAATTCAGTGCCACAATAGAACAGTGAACATGGATGAAATGCAATTATATTGTGTTAATACAGCGGCATAATATGTGAAGGTGAAGGTGATAAAGCATAGAGATATGTTTTAAACCTGAGAACTCTTGTAAAGATTCTAGAAACTTAGAAGTTTTTAATTATCATGAAATGTAGTCACCAGAATTAATTTTATACTTATCAATCAATCAACAGCTTAACTTTGAACATGGTTTTGCAAGCCAATCAATGTTAGCTCCTCCTGGTAGAAACCAGTCAATCCAGGATGAATTAATGTCCATACATGCCCTTGAGTGCCAACTAATCAGTGATAGTTTCACCTGAGTAACTTATTCTACAGGTGCTGTCAATCGACTTCTCCCTCTCCATATAAGTCAGCACCTGAGCTCCACTCTTCTCTAAATAAATAGAATGCCAGTTATCTGCTTTGTTTAGAGATACAGTGTCAAATAACATGCCTCTTCCTATTATTTTTTCATTTGAGCTATTGAGTGATGGTGTCGCACTGTTCCTTGACAAGTCCTAGATCAACAGTAAAACAATAGAAAGAGACATAGCTAGTAAGCCCATGATGAAAACAAAATTGTAATAATATTCAATTACTGTGAAAGAAAGCAAGAAAAGCTATGAGTGACAAGATATGGTACAAATAGAAAATAAATTCCAAACTGGTAGATACATAAAATCAGCCACATCAAAATTCATATTAAATATAAATGATTTTAAAAATTTGATTAAAAGGAAGAGATTGTCAGAGTGGGTTAAAAAGAAAGTCTAGGCTGTATACTATACATAAGCAACACACTTGAACTCTAAAAACAGATAAATTTAAAATAAAAGCATAAATAGCTGGATTTGGTGGCACAAACCTGTAATCTAAGCACTCTAGAGGCTGAGGCAGGATAATAACTATGAGTTTCAGGCCAGCCTGGGCTACATAGTGAGGTCAAGACCATCCTGTACTACAAAGTGAGACTATCTCAAAAAAACAAAAATAAATCAATAAATAGACAAGAATAAAATTAGCAGGCATTGTTTTTTAAAAGGTAGAGTGAATATATTAATATCAGATAAAGTAAATTTTAGAACAAGAAATAGTACCAGTGATAATGATAACTGATCGATTCACAAAGAAGATATAATTCCAGGTACACGGTTATAAAATAATGAAGATTCACTTGATCTTAGCCAAAAGGCCAAGAAGCGGTAATAATGAAGATTCAAAATACATGATAGAACTGAAATGAGAAATAAAAATCCATAATGATGGTTGGAGATGTCAACATTCCTTTTTCAATAGTAAAAGTCTACAGGAAACCAGAAAGGGTACAGAAAGTTCAGCAGGTCGCAGGATACCAGGTCAATATCAACTGTGTCTCTAACTTGAAAAATCAATTGTATTTTTCTGTATAAGATTCTATATTTGTGATTGTGTCTGTTTGCTAAAATGAATTTACAGATTCCGTATCTGTACTGGTGGCATTTTCATGGTCATTTCTGTGCATGTGAAGAGCAAGGAATTATTTGCATTTTCTGAAGCTCCTACTCCTTGAAGAGCTTGGAAATGTGATGCTTTGTCTTCTTGTGTCAGTCCTCATGCTCTAAGTAAGTTACTGTTTCATGGTTACTTAATGATACTGTTTTGCATTTTTGTTCTTCCTATTGGTGATTTTGTTATTTTCCATGTCCCCAAATAATGCTGAATGCCCTCAAGTGTTCTTAATTATAAAGAGTGCTTTATAAAGAAAATATCTGCATCACACAAGTTTTTTTCAGACAAAAATCATAGTAGTGTTAACTGTGAATTCAATGTTAATGAACCAAGACATGTGGAATAAAGTACTTTAAACCAAAATGCACATAAACAAGAATCTGTATTGATCAATTGATGGAAACAACCACAGGCTTGCAGAAACTGAATTTAGTATTTTCTCAGTGCAGAAGGGTTCAGTACTTCTAAGTTAGTGTTTGCCTAGACTTTTTAGAACATAATTACTATTGAATAATAACAGTTAACTGTACTTTCAATGAACAATCAGACATTTAAATTTAGTAAGGTAACATTTATGATGGTATCAAAATTATGTAACATTTTATATTAGTCATTTTTCTGTAGCTGGGTTACAATACCCAACCCTTGCAACTTACAGGAGGAGAGGTTGATCTTGGCTCAGGGATTTAGTGTTCGAAGACCCCACCTGTGAGCATGAGACTTTTGAGTAAGTTTCTATGTATGAATCATAATACACTAAGAAATGGGCTTAGCAAAATGCACACTAGAATGTTACAACTTTCGCAGTTAACAACTGCAAAACACTGTTGTAAGACATTAAAGAAGACCTAAGCAGATACTATGCTCATGCATTGGATAAATCAAAATAGTAGCAGAATCCTGCTAGAAATTGTCAAGTCGATTTTGAAACTTATGTCGAAACTGAAAACATCTAGCGTAGACAAGTCAATATTCAAAATAAAGAACAAAGGGGAAAGACTTACATTATCTATTTGAGGACTCACTAGAATGTTAGTATCATCAAGATGAGGTGATTTTGGCATAAAATAGAAATATTGTATAGATCAAAGAACATAATAGAGGGTCTAAAATTAAATTGTATAATGTGCTTATCTGATTCTTGACAGACTATCAAAGCAATTCAATAGGAAAATGCAATCTTTCAACAAATGTACTGTAACAAGTGGAAATATATATGCAAAAAAACCCTTTAACTACAATATAAGAAAGAGTTACTGAGTGAATGGATAATTGGAAAAAGACAGGATTTTTGAACCCTTACAGAACAATGCCTAGAAGAGGTCTCTTCCTGGTATATTTTAACTCTTAAGATAAAATTTCGGTACCTTAAGATCTGAGATGCCTTATATTTATGATTAAAGTTATTAAGTATGTACTGTACTTAGTATACTGTTTGAGTTTGGGTTGAAGAACTGTTCCTGAGTACTTAAACAGCTAGCCTTACCTACACATGTCTATAACAGAGTATAGAAGAGATCTCTAACCATATTTTGAAAATGTTTTAACTTTCACGAGAGACTTGTGTACAGAAAAGGGAAATATGTTTAAGGTACAAGAGAGAAATTCATTTTATAGTTCATCAGGTATGAATTCTAGATTTAGTATGCATGGCTTGTTTAATGGCTTCTTACTGCATTACCAATATAAACTTCAAATACTTTGTCAACATTTTTCCTTTTGACTTAAAAAAAATCTTTCAACATGATTTTTGGTCTGTTTTTTATTTTGGCAAAAATATGGAAGAGAATTCCCCACTTTAAGTCTTCTGCAAGCCCTTGGTAAATCTGTGTTTACTTGATGTGGCTATGAATTCACTTGTCCTGGACACTTCAAATCAATGAAATCATACATTTGCTCTTTGTATCTGGATTATTTTACTTAGCACAACATTTTCAAGATCTGTCATTTTGTAGCATGTCAGATTTTCCCTCTTTTTATGTCAACAGTATTCCACTGCACATATATGACACTTGTCATTTAACTGCTGATGGACAGTTGAATTGTTCTCACTTTTGAGATTGTGAAGAATACTACAATGAAACACTGATGTCCAGGTAATGATTTAAATTCTTGATTTCTATTCTTTTTGTTCCCAAGAATGACATTTCTGGGTTATATGGTGACAAGATGATTTTTGAATGCACAAATAAGAATTAAAATATATATATAGAAACTTGAAGAAGGGAGAAAAATACCTGCTAGTAATAGTTTACTTTAGGTTCTACCAATACCATATAGACAGAGCCAGTTTTGTTATTGTTGCTGGTGTTGACCATGGTAAATAGAAAACTGTCCTGAGGCCTCGTTTTTCTCCTTGTAAAAATGGGTTACATTTTTTGTTCTAAGTGGGAAAAATAGTGTGTAGGAGAGTTTTTTCAAAAAGTAAAAGCATTGGCAAAATATTTAGTGACAATGATTTTATCTTGGAAGCATGTATGTATAGAACCTCCACATACCACTGAATCTCATTTTTCACCAATAATCCTAAAAGATTTAAAAATTGATTTTATTGGTACATTTTATATGTACATCATGACCACAGTCCACATTAAGAATTTGTACCAGTACATGACACATCTTGATTCCTGTTTTTTTCCCATTTCCTTGCACTCCTACAACGTCTTACCCTCTAGACACATAAACTTTGTTTCCTTTTTATTTTTAACATCAAAAGAATTTTAAAATCAAACCCTCTCAAAACACATGGCAAGTAGGAAAATGTACCTTATTACTTTATGTATTTTTCTCCTTTCCATCTTTGTCTTTCAGAAGTCAAGTGGCCAGGCCTTAGATTGCAGTGAAGCATGGCTCCCAGGGACCTCACAGTCAGATGGCAGAAGTTGCTTTAGGCAAGACACTGTACTGTGCTGAGCTTTCTGCAGGAAAAGAAACCCTGACCGATGTATCTCAGGCTTTCCAGATGCAGTACAGGATTACAATATTTACAGGCCACGGGAAGGGAAATACACAGTCTGTTTGTATCATACACCAATGTCAGCAGAATGTGTGGTGAGGATAACCTGTAATTAAGTGCATCCAAAATATGTAAGGACTATAAGTAACTTCCCAGTGATTTAGATCAGGCCTGTGGACAAATGATTTATGAAAATTTTTCAGTTTTAAGAGCAATTTGTGGTTTATAATCACAGATAACACTGCCTTCATAGTTTGAATGAATCATCTTTTGGGATAAATCACAGAATATGAAAAGGAGAAGTGAATCAAAAGATCATCTTGTCTAAGATGTTAAACTTCTTGTTGGAAATAAATAAACACTTAAGATGCCAGCCTTTAACAAACTGAAAACAGAAATAGAAACAATAGAAAACAGACTTAGAATGAAATAACACCTGGGTAAATAAAACAGTGTTACTCAGTAGTTAACGCAGCATGACGGGAAAGTTCTCCAATAAGACTGAAATGTAAGTTTTCTATATTTTTCCCAAAGGGCCACAAATACCAAAGGAAAGAAAGCAGTTGGGTGTTTTGTGTGCGTGACAGCAGTGCAGACGTTCAGGAAAGCGGTTCTTCCTGAAGAGTCCACTTAAAATAATTTTCCAGCCTCTCTTGTGATTTAGCTTCATGAGCCTCTGATTTTCTATTAAAAACTCTGATTATAACAGCAAGGCTTTATTAAGTGTCCATGATATTTCAAGGAGTATTATCACTTTTAATCCTCACGACACTTCAGACGGATATTTTCACTGCCATTAAAAAGTAAGAAAAGTAATATTCTGAGAAGCTAAATGCCTTGCCAAGAGTCCAGAGGAAGCATAATAAGATTTTAATGTGGATTTGCTTTTCCTTTACCATATAGCCTTGAAGTTCTACTTTAACAAAGTGTTCAGGAGAAATCTAAACATGAACCTAGATAAATGAAGAACTTGTTATTCATATTGTAAAATACCACTTTACAAACAAAATATCTTAAATTAGAAAGATTTTGTTATAGTTTCCTTAGCCCATTTTGTTTATTAGTCCTTCTTGTTTATATTTTCATTGTTATAGTTACTCGGTGGAGAAGTCAAGGAACCACGACCAAACAGAAAGAAGGGTACATAATTTCTGAAAAGTAAACCACTAGGAAGGTATATTCATTTTTTTGGAAAGTACATATATCTTAGATGTGGATGTTTGTGCTAGATTTTTTTCTAGTGAGGAGATAAGTTTTACAAGCCCGGCATTGAAAGAACCTGTCAGATGCTGTTAAGAGATTCACTGAGCTGGACTGTAAACTGGAGATGAGATTTTTATTTAGGAAAATGGGCTGACCAGGTAAATAAATGGTTTATCCTCGAAGCTATAAATAAAGAGATGTTGCTAAAACCCAACCAAAAATGTCACAGTAGTCTATCAGGATCTTCAAACTTAAATATCTCCTGCCCCTTTTAAAGGACTTCTATTTCAGATATAACACATAGAATACCCAAGTAAAACTTAAGAGGCATACTTATCAGAACCACAGAAAGTGATGTCAGGTCACAGGAGAGCAAGGAGTTAGTGGGCGAGTTGTGACTGTGTCCATGGAAGCATATTTTGAGTAAACAAAAATTAACTTTCTTGAAGAGGACTCTACAGAATGAGAAAATGACAAGAAGAGATAAAAAATGTTAAGGAAAGTTGAAAAATAAGCTTTGATAATTCCCTAGAATAGATAAGATATTTGCATGATTAAAGAGAACCCAACCAGAGTGATATTATACTGCTTCCAGAAAGCAGCTCATCCTGAATATTCCATTTAAACAATTTTCCAGCTTTACTTCTTCAGCTTTATCATCTCTCATTTTGTATTGTGTCACTGCATTTTAAATCTAAGCATCTGGCTTTAGCATCATATTCATTTTAAGTACATCTCTGCCCTTGTTTTTTTTTAAATTAAATTCTTTATTGATACATTTTATATATACATCATGATCACACCCAACATTGGGAATTTGTACCAGTATATGACATGAGTTAATTCTCATTTTTACCCATTCCCCTATCCACCCTACAACCCTACTGCCTCCTATATACCTATGCTTTCTTTCTTTTTTTTTAAGACCATATTTTTTCTTTCTCTTTACTACTTTCTCCTGCTCCTTTCTCTTTGAGCATTTTCTATTTCACAATATCTATCACACATTCTAGAACTCATTTACATCTTCAGATTCTCATACCAGAGAAAAGATATGGTATTGACATATATGTGACCTCTTTATTTCACTTGAGTGTGTCCTCAAGGTATGTCCATTTGAGTATAAATGACTCAAACTTATCATTCTTTATGGGAGAGCAACACTCCATTTTATAAATAAAAACACATCTTTGTCCAGTCTTCAGTTGATGACCGCCCTTGTTTTTTATGGATTTTCCCACATTTTGATTGCTCTGGCTCTACAAGATATTCCAGTAATTTCTTTTTTAATGAAAACAATGATAATAATGTCCACCATTTATGGGGTTCACTTTTTCTAGAAAGTGCCAAATGTTCTATGTGGTTTATTCTTATTTAATCCTCCAACAACCTAACAAGGAAACTTAGGTTTAGAGAGATGTCATTTGTTCAGGTTACACAGATCTAAGTGATAGAGTCAGAATTACTACAAGATGAGTGTCTACCAGATTTCAGCTTATGATCTTAACCACCCCACAGCACCTGCCCTTCCTGTAAGTTTTAAGGCTGTAGCACACCTGAGACCAGTAGATGTTGGAGAAGGAGCGCTGTCTCAATGAGACATCAGGCTCTGTCATGTGATAACTGTGCACTAGCTATCTGATTTTTAAATATTTTTATATGTAACTTTTAAACCCCTGATTACTCTCAGAAAAATCTTTGGAAGAGTAGGTATTTAGCTATTATTTTAATCTCAAAGTTAGGTGAAAAAGAGAACCAGTCAAAGATTGAGGGAATTGTCAGAGGAAAGGAATTAGATGGTATTGTGCATCCTTCTTTGGGCGAGGATTTCCAAGAGAGAGAAGAGAAAGCTAGGTGGAGTAACTGCCCTCATTGTGGGGTTCCTGATCTAATGAGAGTCAGACCTAGAGCTTTGGTGTCCCTTCCCTTCCTACACTGTGTTATCTTTGCCATTATTCTTTGCCCCAGTAGAAAGGTGTTAATCTGATTTATTTTAGAGTGTCTTGGGGTTACTCTTGGAAAGCTACTATGAAAAACCTGCATGGAGCAGTAAACTGAGGTTCATGTTTCTGTAATGGATGGAAAGAAAAACAATACAACCCATTACATTAGATGTGATGTTAATTCTCCTTAAGAAAATAAAACAAATGGCATAATAGTTTGGCAGCTCTTTGACAGCACCCACATTTGATTTGATGAGATCTGTGCTCCTATTTGAGTTGTGTCCAAAAGAGGGCAGACAGATGGAAGGCTTTTATGAGAGGGGGATAAATCCTGGTTAGCATGAGCCTGGAATTCTTAATTGGCTTTTAATTTTTTTCTTGTAAAAAGCAATAAATAGGTCTTAACAGATGGGCTAAAACTTGAGTTAGAAGCATCCTTTGAAAAATTACAAGCAGTGATTGCCTTATACAGATGTATAGAGTTCAAATACATGCAAATCATAGCAAGCCACACAGAGTGAGGCTAGAGACATGAAAACTTGCTGAGAAAGGAGATTTAGAGAAATAAGTACAGACTTAGAGTCATAAAATAGTCCGTGGTAATGCTCCAGCACAGCTTTTCAAGCTGTGAATCATGACCCATTAATAGGTCATGAAATCACTTTAATCAGTTGTGAGTAGAATTTGAAAAAAAAAGTGGTTGTGGTGGTAGTGAGGGTGGGAAGAGAAAGTGAAACTACTTAGGGTGTTACGTATGTGGTGAGAATATTTGCTGTTTCGTGAGAGTTTGTTTCCATTATATAGCATGTACTGGATCATGATGGATTTCTTCCTATAGGTCATGGTTTAAATATATACATGTAAATGCCGCTCTCTAGAGTGGAACCAATCCAGTTATACTGCAAGCTGACTTCATTCATGGATAACTAGACTTTATCATGTTGTATTAACACTTGAGTTGTGCTTCTAATTACGTCAAATATGGTGAAGGAAATCCTAGTTGGCTTGAGTTGGGTTGGTTTTGGGTGGTCTGTGCCAATGTCTGCCTTGCCAGATGTCTCTGGCAAGGCTGCCTGGAGTAGTCTTGGGAGGCTTGGAACTATTGGCATGAGATGAATACTCAGAAAGCAGGTGATTGTTTTTGCTTTGTGGACCCAACTCACAGAGATACTATTTTCAGATATAAGAAGATTGTATGATTAGGCTTTTGGGAAGAAGCAAGAGACCTAGAAGCAAAAATGGTAAAGAACAGTTTGGTTTTTTTTATAAATAATTCTTAATGAAAATAATTATAGTCTAGCATTTATTGAATAGTAACTGCATTCTACTATTGGGTTACAAGTTTTACATGAATTATTTTGCAAGAATCCTCAAAGACAGGCCCTATTATAACTGTTTTACAGAGAAGGATTGCACACTCAGAGATATAGGAGAATTTGCCAAAACATGCTCAGCAATTAGAAGTGGGACCAGAACTTAAATGTAGGGTTATCACCAAAGTCTGAATCCTTTCTGATTCTGTATACTGTGGCTTGTTTGCATTTACAGCATCCATACCTAAGTTTAAAATTGTTATCTCTCACCAGGATAGACAACATGGGCTTAGCTCTATACATTTTTCCAGACTCTCTTTATTCTGCCATTTTCCACATGTAGTCCATCAGCTCTCTGCCTCAAGTTTGGCCATGCCATATCCACACACTTCTCCCCATTCAGCCTAGTTCAAGCCACAGCCTTGCCTTCATCATAGGCTACAGAATGCTCTCCTACTGTTCTCCCAGCTTTCATTCATGCTGCTCTGCAATTAATTCTCCATGCCATAGCCAAAGGAATCTTTTTAAAATATAAGTCAAAATCATCACTCTTCAGCCTAAAAACCTGCACAGATTTTCTTTGGAATTTTGAATAAAATCTAAATCCCTCAGCATGCTAGGATGACATATCCTGACGTGTGTCTCCAGCTTTATCTACTGCTGACCATCCACAGACTGACTTGGCTCAGCCCCAGGCCCCTGAGTCTGCTTCTCTTTGCCTGGAAAGAGCTTTGCCTACATCTGAGCAAGGCTGACTCTTCCCACACAAGGCTCTCAGCTGTGGAGATGAGGTTGTGCTGTCTGACCCACCCTCTTTATGACCCTGAATACCCTTTTACAGCAGTTCTTACAGCAGCTGCCTCAGATCTACCTTTTTCTAGTACTTACACAACCTGAAACTGTTTATTTGCTAACTTTTTTGTGTTTTATCTCCTCCTCCCGCACCAAAACACTGTGACCTTGTCTGTGTTACCCTTAACTGTGCCCTTAGCCTGCAAAACATCACCTGCCTGACAGTAGTATGTACTAAAAATACCTTCACTGAATGAATGAATGATTTTGTTTCAGGACTTTTCAAAGTTAAGTATTTCAGAATGATTGCTAGTGCACCACCTCACATATTTAGTATTTTTGCATGGGGAACATTTAAAATATTTAATAATTTAAAAATGTATAATCTTTTATTACTATCACAATCCTTTATTATTTGCACAATAGATCTTGAAAACTTATTCCTCCTGTTTATCTGAAACTTCATTCCTTATGACAGGTGAGATCACACAGTATTTGCTATCCTGTGCTTGGCTATTTCACTAAGCACAAGGTGCTGCTCTTCCTCTTCCTTTTTCCTCTTCCCTCTTCTTCCTCTTCCTGTTCTGCTTCTCCCTCTGTCTGCTTCCTTTCTGACTTCCACTTGTGAGCAGGTCTGCTTTACCATGTGCTCCTTACCACGGGCTCAGAATGATGGGACCAAGGGACCATGAACTGAAATGGATCTTTCCTTCTTTGAAGACCTTTTCCTCAGGCGTTTTGTCACAGTGATGGAAAACTAACCCATTTGTTCATAGACATGTACGTTGACTCCACATTTTGCCAAAGGCTCATCTTCTTTGGATATACAAGTACACAGACTATAAGTCGAGTGAAGCCAGGATGTTTGTGGCCTGTTAGTTAAGCGTAAAATTTTGAAACCATGGTTCTCTTTGGACTTCAGACCACCGAACGCCTGTGAGTGTGATTTCCTTAGTTCCTGCCATATTTGCTGCCCCTTTTACACAAGACCTGTTGCCATGATTTTGATGAATTTGAAAAATATAATGATGGGAAATCAGAATTCTGTGGCCTCCCAGTACTTTTCCTCTTTATCTGTAAAGCTAAAGACAAATGTACTTAGTAGGAATATTTTGAGGTTTAAATAAGAAAGTGTATGTGAGAAACAAATATTTGCTATTGTGATGACTGTCTCCTCAGGTACTCTGGAGGAATGAGAAATGAATGTTGATGTGCTTTTTATTAATTTGAACCTTGGAAAAATGCCTCCATCCTCAATATTGTTTACCAAAGACCAGGACGTCATTCTCAAGGCTTCATTTCCCTTCGTTTCCATGTCCTGACACCATACCATTTCTATTAATATTCCTCCCTGTCTAAAGTGAAGCCAACCCCTTTTCAATCTCATTATGACTTGCGGACTGGTATGAAGCCCAAGAAAGTAACTGATGAGCTGACAGGCCTGAAGCACAGTGATCTTTTACATATATTAGTTTCCTTCTTTATCCTGAAGAGAATTCATCAGCGCCTTTCCCCAAGACACCCTTCCTGTTGTGCCATACACAGTGTTCTGTGCTGTGTAGACGGAACACTTCCTTTGACGTGTTCACAGCACTCACTTATTACCACGCTCTGGCGCTGAAGCCAGATGAAGGAGCAAATCCACCTGCGACTTCCCCCTCACCTTCACTGTGTGGTTGAAATAGTGGCTGGAAAACATCATAGGATTCCAGATACCTCAGTGTTCTGCCTCCCACCTAAGTCCTAACTGGCTGAAGTGATTTTGTATTTTCACTGGACCAGCCGAAGGCTTAGTCTTCCCTCCTCAGGAAAAGCACTTGGATTTTCATGGGCTTACCACATACTTTTGCTGGCAATAAACCATCTTAGTTTATTATGTTTTTTTTAATAAACTTAATTTCCCCATTCTCCCTCCCTTATCTAGTTATTTACTAGCTGGACTACTGCAATGGCCGCCAGGTGGCTTGCCCGCCTTTGATCTCACACCCCTTCAATCCAACTTGCTGTTACAGTTTTTATCTCATCCCGGCAGGGCCATCTCTGGACTTTCACAGTGACAATTAGGTAGTCTGGGAAATAAATTAAAGCCAGAGAGAGAAAATAGAGGGACATGGCTCCCGCCTTTCTTATCTGTCTTGAAGGAGCTAGTCTGAGTGTGCGAGTAGCCCTGGCAGACCAGCCCCGGCTCTGACTGTGGACGACTGATTGCTGCTCAGCGTGGGCAGGTCCACCATGACTCTGGGCCTTAGTGAACTCGCCTAAAACAGTGACAATAGTTGCGGTCAAAATTTCGCCAGGCACTGCCTTAAGAGCTTTCAACACAGCTACTTTTCTTGCCTGTAGCTGTTGGAGGCAGATTCTACTGTTGTCTGCATTTTACACATTAGGAAAATAAGGCCCAGAGAAGTTAAGGAGCTGACCCAAAGGCACTCAGCTGAGGAAGTGTTGGAGCATCGTTCAAACCCAGGCTTTACAGTCTGCATTTGGACGCCGTCGCAGGTTGAGCTTCTGGGGTCTCTCTAGCTCAAATAACTCCTCCCGTTCATGCGCTAGGGAAGGCTGCTGGTTCCCCTGACAAACCACAAAGGGCAGAAACAGAATTATGCTAAGGTGTGACACTGCTGCTGGTACAGTTCATCTTCAGGCCGGGAACACTGTCTAAATATAGAAGCTGTCTTACCATTGGAAGATCTGGATAAACTGGGTTAGTTGCCGGGCAGGGTACTAGAGGCAGAACAAGCAGAAAGGTGTGCCAGCTGCGCAGCAGCGCTGCATAACAATGTAGGGCAAGATTCCTCCCAGCTCGGCCCTGCTTGCACCACCGCTTTCATTGCACGTCCTTTGGAGGGATTATATAATGCTGATTAAGGTAGATTACTCTATGAATCAATCTGCCTCTTAGAGAAACAAGGGCATTTTGCCAGAGCCTTTTCCACCAAGATGGCAATTTCATGCCTTTAGGTTGATTACCTTCCATTTGTTTCAGCTGCGAGGGAAGCTCTGGTGCGTGTGTCTGTTCTGAGCCCCGCGGGACCGCCTTTGGACATGCGGACCTTCTCATGACGTTAACTTCCTCTTCTGACTTAATCTTGGTTTGATGTTTCCAGAGCTTTTAGATACTGTCGTGAGTTGTGTTGTATCCCTCAAAAATATTTGTCTTAAACCTTGGAACCTATGAAGTGATTTTGTTTGGAAATGGGGTTTTTGCAAATGTTGCCAAGTTATGATGAGATCATGGTGGATTAGACTGTGCCCTCATCCAACAGCTGACGTCCTTGTAACCAGAGGCAGCGGGGCTGCAAATCCCCTGGTGTGTGGGGAGAAGGCATCAAGGACAGAGGTGCGGAGTGGAGGAATACCCTCCAAGTCAATGCTGGGTCTGTGAGCAAACCCTAGAAGATAGAGAGGGAGCAAAAACTCTTCCCTAGAACTTTAGGGCCAGCACAACCCTGCTGACACCTTGATTTCAGATTCTGAGCCTCCTGAACTGTGAGAGAAGTGATGATGTAGAGGCTAAGGAAAGATGTTTCAGAGCTTATTACACAGGAGAGATGGGGACAATTGCTAAAGCAATAAACTCAGTCACATACTGCTGACTGCTGGAGTTAGGTGAAGACCAAGTTCTCATTGTTCAGTGTGGCAATCTTGGGGTGATTAATAGATAACCTTGACCAAAGCAGTTTAGGTGTAGGTGTAACAAAATTGCGAAGGCTGTAGACTCAAAGGAAAATGGTAGGAGGTAAAGTAGAGTGCAAACTCTTAGAAGGATTTTTTTTTTTTCTGCAAACGGGATGGAAAAGTTGTGTGGTAGCTGCAAGGTAACTTGATGTCAAAGAAGAGGAGAGTTTGTGTGCTTCTTAGGAGACAAAACGCTAAAGCATGGAAGAAGAAAATTATGTATGGGACAGAATGGAGATTTGCTGTGGCCATGTCCTTGAGTTGTGCAGGGACATGAGATCGGAGAAAGGGGAGGGTAAGCTCTAGCCAGCAGCACAGAGTGGATTCATTGTCACAGGGGAAGGGGGAAGGTAAAATGCAGGAGACAGGCACAGGTCGGTTGTTTGTTATACAAGTGAGAACTCATGGGACTTTGCTCTGATTGCCATTTTCTCTGTTTTCCCAGCAATGTGGGAAGCAAGGTCTTTGGCTAAGGCGGGGTGGGGAGGAGAGGTGTGACACCCCACAGAGTGAGAGACAGAAAGTACTGCAAGGGACGCAGGAGAATTTGTGGGCAGCATAGTGTACAACTAAGAAATCATCTTAATGAGCAGAAACAAAGACTGGGAAATTCTGTACTTGTATTGACAGCCCCTCAGCCATGGAAACTAGCAAACACTGGGTACAAAGCGACTTCTGACCTCCAGGAATTTAACATCAAGTGTGAGCAACAAATAAACATAGGAAAGGTTCAAATTCTAATTTAAAACATAGAAGAGATATATATGACAAGAAAGCATATAAAACTGCTGAATATGTTGGAAGAGTTCACAGGAAGGGAGAGGTGATCTAGAAGTGAGAGGATTTTGAGGCTGTTAGAAAAGATAAATTCAGAGATGGACAAGTGGGGATGAGTAAAATAACAGCAAGAGTCCAGAGCCTGGAAGGAAAACCTGGCAGTATATCATCACAAGCAGGATTGCCAGATTAATACACAAGACACGCAGTTAGACTTAATTTCAGATAAACAACAAATAAATTTTAGTATAAATATGCTTATCTGAAATCAAATCTAACCGAACATCCTATAGATGTATTTGCTATGTCTGGCACCCACACTACCAAAGTGAAATGCGAATCAGAGGAGTGAAAACGGCTTTCAGTGGTCGTAGATGCTGCACGAAAGCCATGGAAATGAGATTTTGGCTCCACCAGCGGTATTTGATAAAGCCACAGAGCTAGAAGCACAAGCAACAGTCAGGATTGCTCAGAAGAGAGGCTCGGGAGTTGGAAGGAGAGAGATGTGTGGGTGAGGCCAGACAAAGAGACGAAATCCAGACTCTGGGCTCTCAGTCACTGGGGCACTGTGTGTGAAATACAGAGATCTCAACTTTGAGGCACGCGGGCCTTAGCACATAGGGCTGGAGCAGCCCATTGAGGAGTGAGATAAGGGAAGACTGTGCATTATTTTAAGTGGAATATAAAGGAAAATAAAGGGACAGAAGTTCTATCACTGCCACGATGTTTATTTTTATTCAGTAGCACAACAAATTCAGATACTCTTAGAATGACATCAGATTATAAATTTCAGATTGAAATTTATAATTAAAATATAAAAATATATAAATATTAAAATATATAAATGAAATTTATAATTAAAAGGAACCCATTCCTTTTTCTTCAACTGGCTGGATGAAGTGTAAAGAGATTTCCGTAGACCTGCGCACTGCCATGTAGAGGCTGTGGCAGAACCTCTCCTGCCTTGCAGATAGAAGGGACATTGTCATCAAGGAGCAAGTCCACGGCTGTGCACTCAGAGATCAAGGTGTTAGGATGACGGTGACACATTCTTTTCTAGAAATATTTTATCCAGAGGGGCTTCAAAGTGCTGTAGTATTATTATAGCATATTTATCACCTAAATGCCTGCTCCTGAGAAGAAAAGGCGACAACTTCTGGAAAGGATTTTCAAGAATGAAGGCTAACACAGTGACCTTTGTCAGTAAGGGCTAATGGGTCAGGATCAGAGGCGTGTCAGGGCTCACAGACCCGAAAAATATTGTCGTCTGTCTTTCTCCCTGAACAGAGTATTCATCTTGCCAGTTCCTACAGTTAATTAAATTGTTAACTCTACCTATTTATAGCAGCAAACACTTCATGGCAAGTAGCAATTGCTGATTATTAATCAGGTGCCTCTACTGACTGCGGATAGAGTGAAATGTAATTATTCAAATTACATTTAGGCCAGGGTCCAGTGACCTCACAGACATCATCCTGATTTCGCAAATAGTGGTTTCCATAAGTTGTGTCCCTGCAAGATGTAGAGATTCCACTTCAGGGAGCCTGAGGCATCTGCTGATGCCTGTAACAGGGTTGTACTGTCCTCTGTAAACGTACCTGTGCACCTGCCAGCTCATGGCTCAAAATCAGCATTACTGAGTAAATGATTATACAAAGTAATTTATGGATGTAGAATTTTAATAGCAAATCAATGAAAGTTAATTTTCATGCATGCTGTTAGGGAGAATATTCACCAGGCCCATCTCTTATCATATATCTCATTGCTTTATACTTTGGGAGAAAAGCTAAGATCTTGTGTAGGTGACTTGAATTAAATACAGATATAAGAATAGCCCAATTCTGTTTGTTTAGATTTGATTAAGTTCCCTCCCCACAGCTACTCATGTAGGTGTTCAGCGGAGGATAAGATGCCTCAGGTTGGGGTGGCTTGAGGAGGAAAACTCAAGGATTTCTTAGGATAGTTTGCAGCTGCTCTGACAGTGCATTTGCCTCCGCCACTGCCTCCTCTGCCCGCTTCCTCTCGGTTAGAAATATGGAACTCTGAGCTCCTGCCATGTTTGAGCCTCAAAGATTTTCAAGTGGAAGTGTGCTGATCAAGTGATAGTGACCTTTCTTTTTCTTTGATAGAATCAAGTCTTTGATGCTGAAGTTTCATTTTAATTTGAGATTCTGAGAAACTAGAGAGTGCTTTGAACTTACTGATAGGGAATGGAGGGGATTAAGTGCTTTACCTGGTGTTTGTGTTAAGATGAGGATTATGTTTTTGTTCCAAGTACCAAGAATAATCTCAAGCAACCTTGAGCAAAGATCTGGAGGGTCTGTTAAGTGAGCATGGTGCAGTGATATCTACCCATGGGCAACCGGGTGGAAAGCCGGGACTTGCGAAGACCCAGTGAGGACTTGGGGAGCTTCACCCTCCACAGGACGCCAGTTATCTCTTTTTATGGGTTCAGTTTTTTAAAAATGAGATTTCAATATGTGTGTAGATCTTAGTGTATTTCTATTCCAGACTTACTTCACTTAACACAAGATCACCCATGTTGTTGCAAATGACAGGATTTCATTTTTTTGAAATGGACAAATAGTATTCTGGGTGTGTGTGTGTCACATTTTAAATAATCCATCTGGGGCAGGGGATTTAGCTCAGTGGTTCTGAAGCCTGTCTTGCAAGTGCAATGGCCCGGGTTCAGTCCCTGGTAACCACATACAATAAAGCCAGGCATGGTGACTCATGCCCACCAGTAATTAATATCACATACCACAATGCCAGGCATAGTGGCTCACACCTGTAATCCCAGCACTAGGGAGGCAGAGGCAGGAGGATTGCTGAATTTGAGGCTGAGTTCAGAAACAGCCTGAACTATAAAGAGAGACCCCATCTCAAAAAAAAAAAACCCATAAATTAAATAAATGAAAATAAATAAATAATCCATCTGTTAGAGTACACTTAGTTTCATTTTTAAAAAATTGGTTTTAGGGGCCGGGGAGTTAGCTCAGTGGTTCCGGTGCCTGTCTTGCAAGCGCAAGGGCCGGGGTTCGATTCCCTGGTAACCACATACAATACTGGGTGTGGAGACCCACACCCAGCAGCAACCAGTACCACATACCACAGTGCCGGGCGTGGTGGCTCACGCCTGTAATCCCAGCACTTGGGAGGCAGAGGCAGGAGGATTGTGATGTGAGTTTGAGGCTGAGCTCAGGGCCAGCCTGAACCACAAAATCGAGACCCTGTCTCAAAAAACCTAAAAAAAAATTGGTTTTATTGGTACATTTTATATACACACTGTGATCACAGGCAACACTCAAAATCTGTATTAGTGCATGACACCACTTAATTCTCATTTATTCCCATTTCCCTGCCCAGTCCAAATTCCCCACCCCCATATACATAAGTTTTGTTTCCTTTTTTTAATCATCAATTTTTTTCTTTCATTTCTTACTCCTACTCCCTTTTCCCTTTGAATATTTTCTTACTATTTTACAATACCTATTATACATTTTAGAACTTATTGACACCTTCAGTTCTTCACATAGAGAAAAGGTATGGCATTTATACATCTATGTGCTATTTATTTCACTTATGAGTATGTCCTCAAGGTATGTGCATTTTAGTATAAAGGATTATTCTTTTTGGCAGAGTAATACTCCATTGTATTAAAATAAACCCCAAATCTTCACCCAGTCTCCAGTTGATGGACATATCAGTTTTTCCAAGATTTAGCCATCACAAACTGAGCTGCTATAAACATGGGTGCACATATGTCACAGTGAATCTTTTAATTCTTTTGTGTATATCCCTAGCAGGGGAATACAAGATCAAATGAGATCTCTAGTCCTAGTTTTTGAGGAATTCCCATGTTGATCACCACAGACACTTAGGTTCGTTCCAAATCTTGGCAATTGTGAATAATACTGCAGAGAAGACAAATGAAGCCATCTCTCTGGAATAGTGATTTTCATCCTTTGAAGACATATCGAGTCATGGGATTGTGACATTATATGGTAGTTCTGTTTTAAGTTTTTGAGAAACTTCTATACTATTTTCCAAAGTGATTCTATTAATTTACCTAACTGTATAAGGGTTTCTTTTTCTTCACATCCTTGACTATCACTCATCTTCCGATAACAGCCAATCTAGCATGAGGTGCTGTCTCATTGTAGTTTTATTTTGCAGTTCTCTGATGAGTAGAGATAGCAAATACTTTTCAGACACCTGTTTCCCTTTCTTCTGATAAATATCCATTCATGTCCCTCATTTTTTAAGGTGAGGTGACATTTATTTTTTTGCATATATTGCATCATCCTTATATCCCAGAGATAAACACCATGTGATCACAGTGAATGCTCATTTTGAATGAGCTGTTGAATTCAGATTGCTAGTGGGTTTTTTTTTCCATGATGGGGATTGAACCCAGGGCCTTACTTACACTAGGCAAATGCTCTATCACTGAATCACAGGCCAAATCCTTTATTTTTTCCTTTTGAGATAGAGTCTAACTATGTTGCCCAGGCTGGCCTCAAACTTTCTTTTTTTTTTTTTAAAGGTTTTTTGAGATGGGGTCTTGCTTTGTGGTTCAGGCTGGCCCTGAGCTCAGCCTCCAACTCACCTCACAGCAATCCTCCTGCCTCTGCCTCCTGAGTTCTGGGATTACAGGCATGAGCCATCACACCCAGCACTGTGGTATGTGGTACTGGTTGCTGCTGGGCGTGAGTCTCCATGCCCAGTATTGTTATGTGGTTACTGGGGATTGAACCCGTGTCCTTGTGCTTGCAAGACAGGTGCCGGAACCACTGAGCTAAATCCCCGGCCCCTGGCTTCAAACTTTCAATCCTCTGGCTTTACCCTAAAGTGTAGTTGGTAATTACAGGCATGTGCCTCCACACTTTGCTCCAATTTGTTTAGTATTTTGTTGAGGATTTTTTTCCGACTATGTTCATCAGTTATAGCCTGTAATTTTCTCTTTTTTTGTGTGCCGTTCTTATGTGGCTTTGGTACCAGCATGTGATATAAACCTTGCATTTAAGTTTTGGTGGAAGTATTTGCTTTTGATTCTCTTTGAAGTATACTTGGGAATGGAATTACTGGGTCCTACGCTAATGCTGCAATCAACTTTTTAAGTAATTGCCATATTGTTTTCTATAGTAACTCTGCCATTCTATCTTCCTACCAGAAACTGTGACGAGGCCCATTGGTTCTTATTTCCATATTTCTAGGAGACAGAATCTGGTTGACTCGCTGCAGTCATAGCCTAAGAGCTTCTTTTGGGTACGTTAAACACTCTGTTCAGCTTGGGGTGAGTGTGAGCAGTGGGGCATGTATGCAATGGCCCATCATATAGAAGTTCTCAGAGAAGAAAAGGAGGCCTAGGAGTTTTGTGTTTCCCTCTTCCTGTCAAACTGCTCCCTTATCCCTGGCACACTACCTTTCGAATAGTCCTGAAGCATGGAAGTGGTCAATTGATGGCAATTTATCATTCTTAAATTGAACTGCTTTGTGAACTTTTCTTCAGGACAAGGCATGAGACTATCTAGGGGTAAGTGAAAAGTGACATGTTCACTCTGAGTAAAAACTTCTTACATCAAACCTGCAAGGCAAGTGAAAAGTCCACTCCACTCCGGGACTGTTAACTGACATGGGTCGGATCAGAAAGTAAGCGGTGAGCAGCCTGGAATTAACACTGGGAGCTTCAGTGCTACTGAACGGGCTCACAGGCCACTTGCTGGATGGAACCTTAATTACTCCTCTTCTTTGTTATTTTGGGATACAAATTCCCATTCCTTATTTATTTCTTTGTGAAATTCGTAGACAGAACCTCACTTGCACTTTCCAAGATCAGTTGCTTCATAAAAATCCCAGGACTGAGTGAAGCCCGTCTGTTTCATCTTCTACATTAACTTCTTTGCTGCAGCAAAGCTCCAGACAACCCTCAGAGAGACACAGTTACAGGAAAGAAAACTGATTATGAAGGAAAGATTGTAGGGTCATTGAGATTTATTCCCCCTGTATGCAAAGTCTGCTCTGCTCAGTGGCCTGCAGTCACCTTGCCATAAAGCGTTGCTCACATTGGAGAAGCTAATCGCGCAGCCTGCACACGAGAGGAATAGTAAACGAAGGATTCCCACTACAGAGCGTTTAACAATCAGCAGCTTAGGACATTGCAATGGAAATGAGGCCGGTTGCACAGCATTTTAACTGAGCATTATACTCTGGAAGCTTGTATCTTCGCGTTAAGACTCTCAAAACTATTGATTTGGGTACAAATGTGGAGGAGGATTTAACATTCGCCTTGTTTTCTGTGAAGGTCAAGATAGATATACATTAAACACATGAACCTTTGTCGCTATGTATGAGACAGAAATTGAGTAATATATATAGAAATCTGAGTATGGGAGCTTAATGTTG
>PVIR01008300.1:0-57076 GCA_004026965.1 Petromus typicus
GCTGGTTGTCTTCGGGATCGTTTCCATACACATAGCTAGGGAAAAAATGTGTACTTTTAGCAGTCATGAGTTAATACTGTAGTTCTTAAATAATAAGTAGCTATTTATTTGACTTCATAATTTTGTTTTCTCTTAAACTCAGTGTCTTGATATCTAGCATGATTTTCCTATTCTTTACCATAATATAAAGAAAATAGTTTCAAAATGATAATAGTAGTGTTTTTAAAATACAGACTACTGGGCGAGGGATTTAGCTCAGTGGTTCCAGCGCCTGCCTTGCAAGTGCAAGGGCCCGGGTTTGATTCCCCAGTAACCACATACAATGCTGGGTGTGGAGACTCACGCCCACCAGCAATCAGAATCACATACCACAGTGCTGGGCATGGTAGCTCACACCTGTAATCCCAGCACTTGGGAGGCAGAGGTAGGAGGACTGTTGTGAGTTCAAGGCAGAGCTCAGGGCTAGTCTGAACTAGAAAGCAAAACCCTGTCTCAAAAAGAAAAAAAACACAAGCTGCTGAGTGCTTTTTATTTGTGTGTGGGTGGAAGGGGTGCTAACCATGAGGATGACAGAAAAGGTCATTGTTTATAACACACTCCTGCCTGCCATAGAGAAAATGGGTCATTTATGAGAGGTAAAGTGAATGTAATTTGAACTGTGCCACTGGCTGTACAAGGAGGAATAAGACCAATATGTTGTCCTTTGGAGCTGCCATTTGCACTGGCTTTGTGATTTTACACTGGACCCTTCCATGCTCTAGCGGGTAGAGTTGGACCATCTCCCAGGCCCTCCTAGCCCGGCAGTTCTAAGAAGGCTTCTTCCTGGCTGGGCTTTGGGCACACCTCAAGGTGGCTCACGACCTCTCCTTCTTTCTTAGGACCTCATGGTCCGGAATGACTCTCCCTGTGGCACCACCATTGGCCCGATCTTGGCTTCTCGGCTGGGGCTGCGGGTGCTAGATTTAGGCAGCCCCCAGCTGGCCATGCACTCTATCCGGGAGACGGCCTGTACCACAGGGGTGCTCCAGACCCTCACACTCTTCAAGGTAAGACCCTCCCCCGGCCAGTGGTCACTAGGCTCCCCCCCGCTCCAGGGAGTGGTTGCTAAGACAACATCCCCAGCCCTAAGCTGTTGGCCTAGATGATGAGGTCAGGTACTCATGTGGGAGAACAAGAGTCGTCATTCTTCCCAAGGCTCAGAGGCCCAAAAGCAAATGAGGGTCAGAGAGGTGGTGAGGGGTAGGGTGGTGTGGCTGTCGAGCATAGGTGCAACCCCAGGACTTCTTTTGCTGGGGCTGTGGCAGGAGGTTGGTGAACACCTCCATCTGGGCACTCACTCCTCCCAAACCGTGTTGCCTCTCATTCTAGGGCTTCTTCGAGCTGATGCCCTCTTTGAGCTCTAACCTAATGATGGATTGAGGACTCTTGGCAAGACTTTTCTTCCACCTCTTTGTACGTGAGAAGAGACATCCTCCGCTGAGCTGAAGCTGGATCATTAAAGTAATTTTTCACTCAAATTCTCCACTGTGGTTACTTGAAGACTAGAGGGTGGCGTTGATCCTGTTTCACAACTCTGAAACCAGAGCAAAGGTGCGACCCGGGGTACAGTAGAAGAGGCCATGGCTTCCGGGGGCTGAGAGTCCTGATGAAAGTGTTTTTCTCTCTTAGGTGTAGGCCTGAACTGGATGAAGGGTTGGGTAGGGCCACAGTCAGAAAGTCATTTTTTCTCCCACCCCTATTCCTCCCGCTGCCAGGAAGCAACCTCAGTGCTTTTAACCTTCACAGACCAGTCCAGGAGCATAGCTGGCCCTGTGAGGTCTCTGCAATTAGCATTAGGTCCCCTCTGAGCTACCGCAAGTTGTCAGGGCTGTTCCCACATTGCTCAGCTCCTCCTGGGAGCTACAAGAGCAGGGCTTTGCTTCCAGTCTTTGCTTCCCAGCCATCCCTGCTATCACTTAATTATTAATATGTTATCAGTAAAAAAGATTATTACCATAAAAATTAGGCCTACATCTGCCAAAATAATTGTACTAACTGGTATTTTCTTTTTTTTTTTTTTAAGTATTTTTGAGACAGGGTCTCACTTTGTAGTTCAGGCTGGTCCTGAACTCAGCCTTGAACTCTGCAATCCTCCTGCTTCTGCCTCCTGAGTGCTTGGGATTACAGGCATGAGCCACCACGCCTGGCACTGTGGTATGTGGTACTGATTGATACACGCCCGGTATTGTATGTGGTTAACTAGGGATCAAACCTGGGCCCTGTGGCCCTTGCGCTTGCAAGGCAGGTACTGGAACCACTGAGCTAAATCCTCGGTCCCCTAATTGGTATTTTTTGACACATATAAAATTAATTTCTATGTAAACGTGGTCACATAAGCTAAAAAAATCTTGGAATAGTATGGATGTTTACTCTTATTGGTAACATAAATTTAGTTTAACAATGGCAAAAATTAATATACATTTAAAGGTTTTGCAATCTATTAGTCACTTTTCTATTACAGGGACAAAATACATACTGCCCATACATTAGAGGAGAGATTTATTTTGGCTCAGGTCTCAGAGGGTTCACTCTGTGCTGGAGGAAGAGGGGCTCCAAGGCAGAGAGAGCGTTGTGGGGTGTGGGGTGTGGCTGCCACCGTGGCAGCCAGGGCGGGAGACAGTAAGGAGGACCAGGAGCTGGTGCAAGAACCACCATTCCGCATGGGTGCCTTCTGGGCGGGCCTGTTCTGGGAGGGGCCCAGCTGTCATGAGCGAACTCATCCATGGATTCATCCACAGATAAGTGTAGCACCCTCGTTATCAAATCGCCTTTCAGATCCTCACCTCTGAACAGAAGAGACTGAGCGGACCTTTTACATCTAAACCATAACACTCAGTAAAAGCAGGGCCGTGTCCTATGAAACACCATTATCGTGTAGCTGTTAGGTGAGTCGTGTGTGCTAATGTGAAGAGATTGCGAAGACACTAGAGCAGAAAAGGCAAGTTAGAAAATTGGGCAGGGCGTGTCGCACTGTGTGCAAACCTGAGCTCCCTCCCAGATGTCTTCATGGGCGCGTGAACATGGATGTCCTCGGGCATGTAGGGGAGAAAGCCTGAAAAATACCCTGCCCTATCAGGATAGGGTCTGAGTACTTCATCTGACCCACAGGACCTTCAGGATCACTTTGTGGTCACTTTTCCAGTCTCAGGTGCCTCCCCAGGTTTCTTCCCATCTGTTTTATCGCACTGGTGTCCCATAGATTTACCTGCCCCAAGTGCCTCCTACCCCCACATCCACTTAACCTGTTAGTTCAGACGCATCACCAAATGTATCACTTGACTGTAGTGAGCTTATTTGCTCCAAGAGGGACTAGAAGGACTGTACTCACCTGTCTTCATCTTGCGATGACACGGCATGCCTTTGTGATGCCACAACCTGTGATGGGAGGAAGTGAAGCAAGTGATGGTGGTGTCACCAGCACTGTGACACTGTTGACCAGACAGCACACAGTCATCAAAGGGTTGACAGGTGGGGACATGTACAGCACAGACATGCTGGACACAGGGACAGAGCAGGACAGCGCAATCTTCTGTTGCTGCTTTCCAGTAATGTTCCTTTACCAGCTGGTTGGAAGCGTGAGGGGATGCGGGCTCCTCACCCCAGAGCCCTCTAGCCAGCGCCTGGAAGACTGGCTGCTCCCGCTCCACCATCTCAGACGGGACAGTGGTCCTGGGTGCGGTTCACACCGGCTCCCGGTCTCCCCAGCGGAATTCAGCTCCGGAGCTCAGCCTGGAAGCAGCGTGTGTGCGAGCTGCCTGCCCCCCAAGTCTGCATCTGGGAAAATCCGCACCAAGTCAGAATTCCTTTCAGGCTAAGAAGTGAGCCAGGATGCTTGCTGGTCTACTGCTTACACAGGTGTCTGTGAACTCAGGCAAGAAGAGGAAGGAAGGAATGAGGGATTAGGAAGGGGAGAGCGAGCTTCCTTCTGATGTGACTTCTGTAAGAAATCAGAGATACATTACTCAAGTTAGTAAGAATTTATCAGCTGTCTTAAAAATGAATGTACAGAAAAGCAATTCTGAGAGCAGAAGGGGATGTAGAAAGAATTGGATGTGTTATGTATAGGCACCACTCCCTGTAATAAATGTAATCATATATGGCAAACATTTTCTTACAAAAGTTAAAATTTTTAAAAATCAACCTATGTACCAGCAATGAATGATGAGAAAAGGAAATTTTTTAAAGTTTTGCTTTTATCAAATAAAAATCAGGTACCTATGAATAAATATAAAAGATATCCAAGATCTCTATACAGGAAACTATGTCCAAATAATTTGGAAAGTGTGGCTTGTTTGTGGCTATAAAACTCATTGTAAAAATATTAATTATCTTCTGATGTACATAGAGTGCAATCTTAGTGAAAAGGTAATCTTTCTGTTTGTTTTTGTCTTCTTTTGTGGGAGTTAACAAGTTGATTCTGGCCTGGGGATTTAGCTCAGTGGTTCCGGCAGCTGCCTTGTGCAAGGTCCCTGGGTTTGATCTCGGGTAGCCACATACAGCAATGCTGGGCATGCTGACTCACGCCCACCAGCAGTCAGTACCACATACCACAGTGCTGGGTGTGGTGATTCATCCCTGTAATTCCAGCACTCAGGAGGCAGAGGCAGGAGGATTGCTGTGAGTTTGAAGCTCGTGTGGGCTACATCATAAGCTAAGGGCCAGCCTGAACTACAAGCAAGACCTTGCCTCAAAAAAAAACCAAGTTGATTCTTCTGTGTGTGTATAATGGAAATGGTAAAGACAGTTTTGAAGAAGACAACTGCTTTACCAACTATCAAAGTTTATTACAAAGCTTAGTAATGAAGAGTATGTTTTTGGTTCAAGGGTAATCTAAGGAGCAGAACACAATCCAGATACTGAATATCTGATACTTTATTCATGCCAAGAATGACGATTCAGATGATATTTTCAGTAAACTGGCTAATGAAATGGGTATCCATATGGAAAAATGAAACTGGAATGCTATTTCCTATGATATATAAAATTAATTGCAAGCAGATTTTTGTCCTAAATATAAATTGAAAAACCATAAATATCTTAGAAAATATTAGAGGAGCTGTTTATGACTGATTAGGGTAAGATTTTAACAAGATACAAAAAGTAAGTAACTATTGGGCAAGTTTGACCTCATTAGAAGGCTATGGTCGTGCACTCCTGTAATCATGGTTGTTGGGAGCCTGAGGCAGGCAGACAGCCTGGGCTGTAGAGTGAGTTTGGCTGTCCTGAACTACATAGCAAGACCAAGTTCAAAATAAAAACAAAATTAAGACACCATCCAGAGAATTAAAAGACAAGGCACAAAGTTAAACAACAGACCTGCAACACTTACAACTGATATAAACCTCATTCAAAGTATACATACTACCATATCAGTCACAAAAGGGAGACCTTGGGATGAATGGGCAAAATAACAAATAGGCACTTTATAAAAAAGAAAACCCAAATGGCCGTGAAATATGTAAAATGTGCCTAGCCTCATTAGTTATCAGAGAAATACCAGGTTAAATGTCTAAACTTGACCATGTTGGATCAATTTGAGCTACAAAATGGCAAGATTATTTGATCTAATGTCAGTTAAAGTAAAAATTAAATAACAATAAAAATGCATTACAAATAAAAGCCATAAGACACCATTACACATCCAACATAACAGCTAAAAGTTCAAAAAAATCTGACCAGACCAGTACCCACAAGAATATGGGTACTGATACTGATGCGGTATTAGCAGGAGTGAGGTCAGCAGTGGCTCAGGGGTTCAGGTTGTCCTATGTGCTGTCCCAGCTAATCTCTGTGCAGCCTTGGGAGAGGTGTCCGAGGTCCCAGGAGCCATAAGTAAGAACATTGGATACTGAATCTTGGTGGAGACACAACTTTCATGGGGTCTGGAACATATCATTTGGGGCCTGCTTTGAAAGGATATAAAATTACAAATATAAAACAACCTGAGGGCCAGGAATTTAGATCGGTGGTTCCAGCACCTGTCTTGCAAGCGCAAGGGCCCAGGTTCAATCCCCCGGTAACCATATACTATACTGGGTGTGGAGACTCACGCCCAGTATGGTATGTGGTTACCGGGGATCGAACCCAGGTCCTTGCACTTACAAGACAGGTGCCGGAACCACTGAGCTAACTCCCCGGCCCCAAGAGCATTTTCAAAAATGCGTAGCTAGCATCCGTCTCTCTCTTTTTCCTCAAATTCCTTCACTTTAAAACACTCGATATGCCAAGGGCCACATTGTGGGGTCAGGCGTCCTCTCTGTCACCGGACAGTGTGACATGGTCACTCACTTTCTAAGAACCTGTTCGGAACATTCCATCCATTTTCATTCAGCTGCGTTATCTTTCACAATTTGAGGTTTAAGAATTTTTCTTTTTTTAAAAAGAAACAAACAGGACCAAGGATTTAGCTCAGTGGTTTCGGCGCCTGCCTTAGAAGTACAAGGTCCTGAGTTCGATCTCTGGTAACCACATACCACAGTGCCAGACATGGCAGCTCACGCCTGTAATCCCAGCACTCGGGAGGCAGAGGCAGGAGGATTACTGTGAGTTCGGGGCTTGCCTGGGCTACATAGTAAGCTCAGGACCAGCCTGAACTACAAAAGCCAGATCCTGTCTAAACCAACCCCAAACAAAAAGGAAACAAACAGGCCTCTAAACACAATAGCACCAGAAACATTCTAAATTGAAAGAGAACAAGAATGGCTTCTGAGATTTTTACTGGGGATTCAGTTTTCCTACTGAGCAGCACTCTCAACCCTTTAAAAGAAATACTTTTTAATTAAATTTTCAGACGAGGATTCCGCTATTTTGTTCAGACTGGGCTCACGTTTGCGATCCTCCTGCCTCAGCCTCCCAGAATGCCGAAATTACAGGCGCGCAACAGTGCTCTCACCGGTCTCTGAGGTGACTGAATTGTTAGTAAAGAAATGGCCTCCACCTGCTCAGTAAGCGGCAGGCTCGGGGTTGGCCTTTCCGTGGATTTCCTCTTGTTTCCCCGACGCGCCTCCAGTGGGTGCTGTTCTACACTGAGTTCTCAACTTCAGGGAGCAAGAGACTAATGGTTCTCTGTTCTCTTATGGCTCCTCTCTGGAAAGGCGGAAGTAGTCAAGTAAAAAGGAGCAATAATAACAAGCCTTGTCTCGCTGCTTTCCAGACAGATGGTCAGGAGACAGAAACTCTGAGGACCCTCCGGGTTCAAGGCCATCTTTGGCAAGGCTGACTTGGGGCTCACCCTTGACTCACAGAGGCTGGCACCCTCTGCTCTCCAGAACTGTCTGGGCCCCTTCTTCCTGAGGCACTGGGAAGCAGGACCCCCTGCTTGGATTCTGCTCCCAGTTCTCCACCAGGCCAGGCCTCAGCCCTTCTGGGATCTTCCACTCACTGCTGAGCGTTTTGAACAGCACCCAAGGAATGAGCAGGTGGCATTTCCTCTGAAGCCACCAGGGTGATGTGTGAGGCCCAGGTCTGGCCACGCTGCTCGTGTCCTACAGCCGGGGAAACTGGGGCTGCCGGCAGGCGCTGTCAGGAGTCTAGTGAATGTGATGATAAAATCTACCTCATTTCAGCTGGATGAATCCACAGTCCACTAGTGATGTCTGCAGAGAGAGCAAGCTATTCAGTACAGTTCTTCTTCGCTATCCCATGGCTTACTCTTTGTCACCTAGGAGCAATTAAAAAAGAAAACTTTCAATGCTGGTCTCCTTTTGAAATCTTTCATATGGGCCTCATTTCTTTCTGCCTGGGCCTGTCCACCATCTTCTCCTCACCCTTGACTTCTGTCTCCATGTCAGAGCCCAGAGCCCAAGGTAGTTGGGGAGCAATGATCTCTGACATGGCTTCGGGGGTCCTGAACTAACAGGGTCCAGCCATGACGAGATCCTACAGAGACACTGAGCTCACCACGGCACTGTCTGAAGAGCAGTGTGACTCAGGGGCTGACGCTGGCTAAGTGAAGATCAACAGGGTTCACGGAGCCAGAGCCTGGCAGAGAGCCTGGGGAAGGGTGGGCCTAGAAGATGGGGATAAACACAGGGGTACACACACACACATGCACACGCACACGCACACATGCACGCACACTTCATGGGGACAATGCAGTCCTGGCTCTGGGGTTTCTCAGTTCTGGCCTTGGACACATAACTGAAGCTCCTCAGGCGCCCCCACCTCAGTGAGATAGGGATGGAAACCACATGCGAAAAATGCTTATCTGCAATGCTGGATAGAGGAGAAATTCTTCATTTCTCCACCAGAGGTCGCCCCACTTCCTGTCTCTCATGGGACTTATACAGATTTCAGGAGCCATGCACCCCATTCTCCTCTAGTTCTGTAAGAGCACTACTCCGCAAAGCCCTGGGAGAGTCTGCAGAAGCCCGCTTCAGGAGTTCCCCACATTTTATTGTACCTTTTTCAATTTTTTGAGACAGGGTCTCACTCTGCAGTTCAGGCTGGACTTGAACTCAGTATAACCCAAGCGGGCTCATATTTACATCCTCCTGCCTGGGCTTCCTGAGTGATGGGATCACAGGTTGTTCACCACACCTGGCTCTGGTTTCTTACATTTTAATAAACGTAAGGCTCTGTTTCTCTAGATATGATCCTACTTCTTCGTCCTTACACACACACACACACACACACACACAGAGAGAGAGGCACACAGGCACACACGGACACACACATGAAGACATAGGCTTGGATGTTCATATACAGTCAGTCCCCTGTATCTGTGGGTTCTGTTCTCTAGACTGAAATGTAGTTAGGCTCACAATCACTGCATCTGTCCTCATTGCCTAAATAATATATAACTATGCACACATTTACATGGTATTAGGTAGTCTACGTACAAGAGGATGTGTGTAGGTTATATGAAAATAAATCCCATGATGATTTATCATGTGTGGGACTTGAGTATCCTCCCATTGAGGTATCTGTGGGAAGTCCTGGAGCGGATGAGTACGGACACACTTCCGGATGAGTATGGAGACACTTCCCTTGGGTGCACAGGCATGTGTGGACACATACACGGAGAGCACAGGCTTCTCTCCTCAGATTGACGCTCAGAGCCCCTCACATTCAGCCTCTCCCTCACTCAGCCCCGTGGAGTTGAGTTACTCATCTGAACACTTGGGTTCCCTGAGCCTCTTGGAGCCCAGATATAAAACTGCCATCTGGCACCTCCTGTCATCTTTACAGAAGAGAAGCAGGCCGGGCTGGGCCACCCTGGAGCCGGTGCCAAGCTCTCATCTCTTGACCCCCAGCCCTTCCCCTGCACTGCCCCATCCACACAGCAGACTCTTCCACATGAAGGAAGCCTGAGGAGGTGACATTTCCTCTTAGACCTACAGGACAAGGAGGCAGTGGGGAGGCTATTCCAAAGCAGAGATCCCCTCAGTGCAAGTGCTGTTCAGGGAGACTCCAGAGCGTGTTGGAGAACACACAGCATGTGGTGGGAAAAAGACATTGTGAGAACAGGTAGGGACGGCCAGGGCTTGGAGTCCACAGACTCAGGACTGGATTTTATTCAAAGTGCACAGGAAAATCTTTGAGGGATTTTCAAGAATGAGAGTAAAGCAATATGATAAATATTTCATAAAGATAAGCCAGGAAGCCACACCTGAAAAGAGGATTTTCTAATGCATCACAAAGAAACTAAGAACAATTTTAAACAGGTGGCCCTATTGAGGGCCAGTGATGTATCCAGGAGCTTCTGGGATGATCTTGGACCAAGATGAAGATGGATCACATAGATGACATAGCTGGGAAGTTCCTAGCTGGGCTCTGACCAGGGCAATCTGCTCTTTAGAGGTGTTCAAGCTCCCAAATCTTACCACAGAAATTAATACCCGTTCCTGTCACCATGGCAGCTGGGCTTCTCAGCTGGGATTGGTTACTGGGCCACAGCATTAGTCCTGTGACTGACCAATGAAGGGGACTGGTTGCCATGGTTCTTTTGAGTATGTAGATAGGATTATGTCATTCTTCTCCAGACTCAGGGGACTTGATTAGCCCCTGATATATCCAGTGGAAAATCCTGGGGAAGAGATAGGTTTAGAGACAAGGGACCAGGAAAAGGCCTAAGTTACTTGTCTCACAGCTTATTCAATTGCTACTGTGGTTGATGTTAGTCCTATATTTGATGGAGGAGGGAAAAACCAGAAAAATCTTGGGGTTTTTTTCTCCACTCTTTTACTACTCTGAGTTAAACCTCACAGCTGCTTAAGGCCACACTGGACACCTCTCCACCCCCACAGACTTTCCCTGATATTCTCAAGAAGAGCCATTACAGACAACTCAAACCTGGGCTATTCAAGCTGGTTTGCAAGGTAACTTCACAAGTTTGCCTGGGATGGGGTGAGAGTGTCTGAGGCCTGCCCAGCCTCCCTGGTGAGAGACATAGGAGCTAAACACAGAGTACTCGGTACCACGCTTGAGTTCTGGCTTCTGATCCCTTTCACCAAAGCGTGCAACCTACAAATGTGTCTTGCTGCTCTTCATTCCCTTTGTGGAAGAAAAATCCTTCCCTCCAGACCCAGGTCAGATAGAGCAGAAGGGAAAATATAATGAAGAGTGAGTTGATAGACTTTGGCAGATGTCTGGGTTTCAGGAGAGACAGAAGGAGAAGCTATATCTAACTTTAGCCAACTGTTGGTTGGAGAATAATTATGCTGTGCATAGAAATAGGCATAATTAAGCAATGAGCTGTTTTGCTCCTGAGAATTAAATTCAGACCACCACCGTAGCAATTCTTTGCTCTATGCCACGACTTAACCAGACTGCTGTTTGTCCCTCATTATTAGACAACTTGCATAAATATATAAACATCCTAGAATAATAACTTCCATATTAAAAACTAAGAAATAAAAGTAAAAGATTGGTAATTTGTATCAATCCTTCCTCCTGAAGACAGCTTATCTTAGTATATGTTTAGCCTCCCATCCTTACTTTCGCCAAAAAAGTTCAAGGACTGGACTTAGATTGCAGGTAATTTATTCTGGACTGTTTTCCTAATGAAAAGGTGCAAAGAGCGTGACCTTCCTGGGGTCCCATGGAGACTGAAACTTGTCCAGTGGTGAGTTATCTAATACATACCTTAGACTGGTTTTCTCTGCTTTCACATTTTAATTTTTCCAGTTCTTTTATTTCTACCATTTCTTACATAGAGCATTTTATCTCCTCTTCTGACCAATTTTCTTTTTTCTTAGACAGGGTCTTGTTTTGTAGATTAGGCTGGTCTTGATCTCAGCCTCAAACTTCACAGCAATCCTCCTGCCTCTGCCTCCTGAGTGCTGGGATTACAGGCGTGAGCCACCACGCCCAGCACTGTGGTATGTGGTACTGGTTGCTGCTGGGTGTGAGTCTCCACGCCTATTATTGTTATAGGTGGTTACCAGGGATGGAACCTGGGCCCTTGTGCTTGCAAGAGAGGTACCAGAACCACTGAGCTAAATCGCTGGCCCTCTTGTGACCAGTTCTTAAAACCAAATCACCAAACTCACCTCAGATGAAATAGATAATCTAGTCTTATAACTACTGATGAAACTGAATTCATACTTCAAGCCCTTTCCAAAAATGTAATCTCCAAGCTGGGATGGTTTAACTGACAAATTATACCAAACAAAAAAATAAAAATTTTGTATATTCTCTTCCAAAAAATATAAGAAGAGAGAATACTTCCCACCCCACTGGGTGAAGTTGGCTTTGCCTTGACACCAAAGAGGAAAAGACAGCACAAGAAGATGAACCTGCAGACCACATCTCTAATGAATGCGGGCATAAAGGCCCTCAAAAATTGCTTTCTGCCTCATTGACGCTTTTCTTTCCCTGTTTTCAATTTTGTTGATTTATGCCTTTTGGTTCCTCCACACAATGACTCTCCAACTGGAGCATTTAATGCCATGAATTCATGCTAAGCATTCTTTTAAATGCATCCCACAATTTTTGATATGTTATTTTTTGTTTTGTTCAGTTCAAAATATTTTCTGATTTCTCTTAAGAAATCCTTTTTGACCTATGAATTGTTTAGAAGTATTTTTTAATGACCCGATATTTGGAGACTTTACTGTTACTGATTTTTTTTTTTTTTTTTTTGAGACAGGGTCTTGCTTTGTAGTTCAGGCTGGCCCTGAGCTCACTATGTAGCCCAAAGTAGCCTCCAACTCAAGGCAATCCTCCTGCCTCTGCCTTCTCAGTGCTGGGATTACAAGAATGAGCCATCTCTCCCAGCATTGTGGTATGTGGTACCCGGGATCAAACTCAGGATTTTGTGCTTGCCAGGCTGGAACCACGGAGCTAAATCCCTGGCCCTCAAAAGCTTTTCTGTGTGCTATCCTGTCCCCGCCTTCTGGAATTCCAGCAACATGAATGGTGGCCCTGTGGTAGTACCTACAGGTCCTGGAGGCACTGTTAACTTTTCCCAATGGATTTTCTCCCCATTGTTCAATTTAAATCATTTTTATTGAGCCATGGTCGAGTTATGGACTGTTTCTCTCCCAATCTTATTATGCCCTGAGCTAATCCAGTGAGATTTTGCTTTAATGACTGTATTGTTTCTCTGTCCTCTAATGTACTGTATTGTAACTCAGTCCTCATATTAGAGTAACAAACAGAATAGACAGTGGTAGGAGATGGGGTTGGAGAAAAGGACCCAGAACTGAACTTGTAGGTAATAGTGAAGAGTCCAAACCTTAATGCAAAAATGCAGGAGAAAAATCACTGGGGGTTTTAAGCAATGTTTGCACAATTTTAAAAAACTGCCTAGAGACAGGGAGTTAGCTCAGTGGTTCTGGTGCCTGTCTTGCAAGCGCAAGGGCCCAGGTTCGATTCCCTGGTAACCACATACAATACACGCCCAGCAGCAATCAATACAACATACCACAGTGCCGGGCGTGGTGGTTCACACCTGTAATCCCAGCACTCGGGAGGCAGAGGCAGGAGGGTTGCTGTGATGTGAGTTTGAGGCTGAGCTCAAGGCCAGCCTGAACTACAAAGCGAGACCCTGTCTCCAAAAAAAAAAAAAAAAAAAGACCTGCCTAATGGGTAGAAGCAAGACTGAGTGCATAGACCTGTTAGGAAATACTGTCTTGGTCCAGGAAGATGGTAGTCACTTTGGCTTGGTTATCACAGCGGAGCAGAACACCTCCACCTACCTGGAGTAGCCTGAACCTGGGGCCAGGGTGGTGGGTTCCAGATCTTCATGCTTTCCAAGGAAGCTGCTTCCGGCTCCCGTTGCCATGGCAGCTGGGCTTCTTCCGCTGGATTGGAGCTGGGGTGATGTCATTAGCACCTAGTGACTGAATCCCCATTGAGAACTGGTTGTCATGGTGCTAAATATGAAAATAAGAATCTGCCATTCATCCCTGGATTCAGAGTCCTTGACTAGGTCTTTACCTAAGGAAAAAAAGTCAGGAAGTGTGGACCTGGGAGCCCAGGGGAGGCTCACTGCCAGGCAGTTGCTGAGTTACTGCACCTCAAGGTTTTCCCAAGTCAGGACTGCTATTAGAGCCTCCTGCTTCCTGGGTTGGACACCAATTTTGAATACTTGATTTTTTTTTTTTTCAGTACCAAGGATCAAACTCAGGCCCTTGTGCTTCCAAGGTAGACGCTGTACCTCTTGAGCTAAATCCCCAGCCCTAGACACTTCTTTTGCAGAAAGGGTCAGACTCCAAATTCTGAATCCAGTTTTGGAGCTTCTTTGAGCCACTTTCCTTTTCTGAGAAAAATGTTGTAACAGATCAAGGCTTCCCTGCCCACCCCTTTACCCCTTAAATAGGCAGGGCTAGCACAAACTGCTGCTAGATTTTTAAAGTGGGTTTTCATAGAAACTCTATCTGAACTTTCAGGGCCTTGCAGGTAATAGTAAAAGGTCTGGGACTTAATGTAAAAGGAAGAAGAAAATCACTGGCGACAGAACAGTGGGCCTCATCCAGAGCTTCTAGTGTCCAATGCTCAAAGGCAGTCCAGAGGGATATTTGATGAGGGGACAAAGACAGCACAGCTCTTCAGGACTGGTGGAGCCAAAGTTTCTACTCCCTTTCTCTTTCAAGGAGTCATTAATTACACCCACTGTCTTTCAGTTTCATTTTATAGTAGTCTTTTTCCCCTTTAGGAGAAGGAAATTCTTCCCTATGAACCTTACATTCAACAGACCTGGCAATCTGCTTAGTTTTCTGAGGATATTTCTCTCAGTATTAGATTCTTTGTTCAATAAGTAGCAAGAATCAATGCATTATCAGTGTTCACAGCCGTGTGTCATTTTGACAGCTATTCCTCAGTTGACTGAAATCTTAAATGGGAGGATGGACACACCTACTTGTACTTAACCTACCTAAAGATCATCAAGTCCCTTTTCATCCTGGAACATTATAATTTTCAAAGAAATTTAGAGAAGACATAATGTTTTCACTCCTCAAACTATTTAATGGAATTGAAAGTGAAGCAATACTCCCAGATTTACTCCTGGAAGCAAGCATTACTCTGATACCAAATCCAAAGAAGGTGTTGAATGAGATTATGATGTGTATTCATAATGTACCAATAAAGACAATTTTTTAAAATAAATTTTTAAAAAACCAAAGAAGGATCCAGCCAAAAAAGAGAACCACAGGCCCATCTCCCTAAGGAATATAGTGCAAAGATGCTCAACAAGATACTGGCAAATGGAATGCAGCAAATCATCAAGAATATTTTCCATGACCAAGTAGGACTCATCCTAGGGATGCCGTGATAGTTTGATATATTCAAATCAATCAATGTAACACATCATATTATCAGAGCCAAGGACAAATACCCTATGATTATCTCAATAGATACAGAAAAGACATATGAAAAAGTCCAAAGCCCTTTCATAAGAACTCTACAAAAATTAGAATCTGATTTTAAAAAATCTATGACAAACCAACCGCCAACATCATACTAAATGGACAAAACTGAAAAGCTTTCACTATACAAACAGGAACAAGACAAGATGTGCAGCATCACATTTTCATTCAGTATAGTTCTGGAAACATGAGCCAGAACAAAGAGACAAGAGAAAATAATACAAAAGCAAGGATAGGAAAGAAAGAAATGAAAATACCATTATTTGCAGATGACATGATATTCTCCATAGAAGACCCCAAAAACTCCACCAAGACTTCCAGATGTAATGACTAATGTCATTCATCGCTAGATACAAAGTCAACACTAAAAATCAATAGCATTTCTGAACAAAATAACAATCACTAGGAGACTTTCACAATAGCATCTGAAGAAGGAAGAAGAAGAGGAAGAGGAGGAGGAGGAAGTATGTAGGAATCAAGGTAATGGAAGAATTAAGAGTATATAAGAAAATGGAAAGATATTCCTTTTTCTTGGATAGAAAGAACCAATACAATAAAAATGGACATATTTCCAAAATTGTCACACAGATTCAGATCTGAGATAGGTACAATGTCCACTTGCATCTTACACTCAGCCTACTTCTCCATCCTTGGGACTGAGAGCATAGGCGGTGGTCTCTGAGACTCGGTTTGTGTTAAAAAAGAATAAGGCCAGGAATTCCAAAAGAGCGGGGTGGAGGGCTGGGGAGGCGTCCGCAGGGGCAAGGCACGCTCGCTATTGGTCGCCGCAGAGGAGGGCTTTGCAGCTAGCTATCGGAGGGAAAGATCGCCCCGCAGGGCCCCTCTGGACTCTGCTGCTGCTTTCACTGAGACTAAAACGAGGGACCGAGCGGAGCGCCGGAATCCCAGGAGGATGCGCCCGCTGTGGTCTGAAGCCTGCCGGAGCCTCTGGCTGCTCCTCTGTTTCCTGCTGCTGAACAGCTGCCCGGGGTGCTGCAGCGACATTAGTCCCCACGGTCAGAAGGAAATCTGGGGGTGGGCAGGTTCAGAGGGTATTTGCAAGGGAAGAGTCAGGGTGCCTCAGGATAGGAAACCGAGGAGGAGAATAAGGTGTTTGTGGGCATAAGGAGAGATACGTAGACAGCATCTTGAAGAGGCATAGGTCTTGGCAGGAGTAGTCTGGACCTAGCAGGAGCGGGGGCAGGGAAGATTGGGTGTTGGGGAGGAGGTCAAGAAGACAAAGGGCAGGCGAGGGCCACAGGAGAAGCCGGGAGCTCTGAGAATACAGGGAAGAGACTAGGGCTCGGGACCGGCCAAGGACCAAGAACGCTAGCCTTTGAGCATCCGGGTCCTGGCAGGAGGGAAGAGGAAGGCTTCGTCATAAGCGGACAGCCTGGTAACTGTGGCCCGATTTCTGACGAGGGGATGCTAGCCTTGGAAACAGAAGAACGGAGGGGGAAGGAATCGTCCTTCTGACTCACTTCTGAACGGCGAGAGCCAATTGCGCAGGCTCGCAAGTTCCTACGCCCACCGTTTGAGGTGCTAAGCGCAAATCCTGCTCTGACGCCTACTGTCCCTGCTGGGTTCTTGGGTGCGGAGGCCAATGCAGAGGATTCGCAGAGCTGTGGGCGGATGTGAGGAGGGGTAGAGGGAACGCGTGGCAGAGCCTGGTAGAAGTGCCCCACGCTCTCAGCACCACGGACAGCGCCCGCTACGCATCCTGGTCGCCCTTGTAGGAGCGCTGCCTCTCAGGACCCCTTCCGCTTTCCTAAGCTTTTTTCCTTCAGGGTAGAAAGCCGGAGCTTCCGGAAGTCAGAAAATTGTTCGTTTGACTTGGTCAAGTCTTAAGACTAGAATGACAAGTGGTAATCCCATTGCAGAAAGAAATGGACCCTCCTCCAGCCCGGTCCCCTCTATCTGGGACTGGAAGGTGTGCTTTACCTTAGGGCATCTCTTCCTTGGCCCCTGTTCTCCCCTGTGTATAGTAGGGAAAATCATCCAGACTCTCTGTCCTTATAAATGACAGCACAGCCTTCTCTGCCCATGGCTCCACATGACAGAATCTTGCTTCCTCAAATAAACTAAGGATAGCAAATATCTGAGGATGTTTGTCTGTACTGAAAATATGAAGACTTTTTTCTTGTCATTATTTCCTCAAAAACATAGTGAAGTGATTACTGGGATTTATATTTTGTTAGGCACCTTAAATAATCAAAAGAAGACTCGAATTTACCGGAGAATGTCCATAGGTAATATGCAAGTTGCCAACTAAGTTTTCTTTTCTTTCTTTCTTTTTTTTTTTTTTTGTACTGGGGATTTAACTTGAGACTTGTGCTTGTGAGGCAGACACTGGAACCACTGAGCTAAGTCCCCAAGTTCCCAGCCTCGGGGTAGCTTTCTGAGCCTCTGCTCACCCAAGGTTGGTTTCTACCTGAAAGTTGATGGGTGAATGAGGCTGAGGCTGAAGGGCAGGAAAGTGATAAAAGGGAGAGGAAGAAAGGAGGACTTGGAGATGAGGAAGGAGCCTAGTGCAGAGATCTGAGACCAAGGAGTCTAGATGTGACAATGGCAGGAAGTTAGCTGCTTCTCTTTGGCTGGTGTGTGGAAAGCTTCTGGACCAGGTCTTTTCTGACACTGCTGTTCTGTCCTTAGATGGCCAGGGACAAGCAGAAGTGGGGCAGCTCTTGCCCCTCCGAGAATTTACTGCTCCATTCTTCCGTCACCTCCAAGTTCTACTCCACCAGTTTGTACCCCAAGGTAAGTAAAAGCTGGAGAACAGAGCTTGGGGCCTTGGCTGTAGAAGAGCATTGTGAAGAGTTGTCTTTACTGAAGACAGTTTTTCTCTTTTTCAAATGTTTCTATTTGAAACTTTCTTGTCACATTTACCTCAGTGGAGAGGGGGAAAGAGAGGAGGGATAGAGGGACTGGGATTTAGCTCAGTAGTTCTGGAATCTGCCTTGAAAGTGCAAGAGCCCAGGTTCTATCCCAAGTAACCACATACAACACTGCCACGTGTGGAGACTCACATCCACCAGCAATCAGCACCACATATAACAAAGCCGGGCCTGGTGGATCATGCTTATAATCTCAACACTTGAGAGGCAGAGGAAGGAGGATTGCTGAGTTTGAGGCTGAGTTCAGGGACTTGTCTCGAGAGAAAAATAGAGGAATGGTATTAGAAGTGAGGTGGGCCTCACCAAACACCCTGAAAGAGTGCAACAGAAACTTCTAGAACATGATAGCATCCAGCTCCTTTGGACTAATCCCAGCCCCTGACTCTACTGATTGTTTTCAGAGCAGGGACTAATTAAGTTCTCAGCCAGAAGAATATGTACACATCTCAGCTTCTGAGTAGGAAGCTGGGAAAATTATGTGGCAAACAGAGGGAAGGAATACAAGGGAGTGGAGAGTCTACTGGAGACAGATGGCTGAGCCTTTCCTAGAGCAGAGTTTTGTGAATGAGGGGGGAGAGAGAGAGATCTGCCTCAAGTCCATGTTACTTCTTCTGAAGCCTAATATGTGCACAAAGCCTTGAACAGTGATTCCTAAAGTACATTCCCAAGCAACACCACTGACATCAACAGAGAACACGTTAGAGATATTAATTCTTAATCTTTATCCCAGACCTACCGAGCCCGAAACTCTGGTTATGGGGAACAAGCAGCCTGTCTTTCAACAAGCTCTGCAAAATATTCTAATGCTCACTGGAGCTTGAGAGTTGCTGCCTCAGAGTTTTCTAAGCACTTTACATCTCTAACTTCATTTAATTCTTACTGTATCATCAAGTGAATCAGAAAAAACTATAATCATCAAGCTCATCAATATGACAAGCCAAGCACTGTGCTAAGCAACTTTTATACACCATCACATTTAATCATCTCCACAAAATATGATCTTCTATGCCCTTGAGCAAGAAGGCCCCATGATCCCTGGAGCAGGACAGGGTATTTCAGGTATCATCAACTCATTCTATTCTTGCATACTGTAGGTCTGTTCTGGAAGGATGACATCATTCAGGACCTGATGACCCAAAATATGGAGTATCTGAGCAGGCTCCACCCCCAAGATCCATGGCTGAAGGATGGGAAGGCAGTCCTCTCCACTAGAATCACTGCAGTGAGGTGTGTGCAGCCTGGGGTTGGGCCCATGCTCTCTGGAGGATGGAACAGGAAAGGAGTGAGCACTAAAATTGCAAGGAGTTACTATCAGGAATAATATTCAGAGAATGCTTCACAGGTTCCCTGGGATCAGCAGGGAACAGCCACGATACATTCATTAAACCTGCAGGGGGGGTGTGTGAGCAAGCAGAGTCCCTACTTGTCATCCTTGTCTCTTCCAGGGGCAAGCAAGAGGAGAAACTCCGAATCTTGGCCCCCAAGGTGAGACTCATGTGTCTTCCTAAGAATTGAGAAGTCCTGGCATTGTAGCTTGATGCTTTCCCTCTCATTCTTTCCTTCCTCTTTCCTGACATTTCGCTTTGCTCTGCAGAGTCTAAGGCCCAAGGTTAACAGACACCAGTGCTTTACCCCCAAAGTGGTTTCAAAGGCCCTGAAACAAGAAGCAACCAGCATTCCCAGGGTGAGGAGCTGGCTCTCTCCCGGGAGGGTGGCTTCGCGAGGACCTGTTTAAATGAAGGAGGCAGAGGTGGAAAAGGGAACAGTTACTGGGGTGGTAGTGATAAGCAGAAGAGTCTTTTCTTTCCCAGCCAAAGAGTAGCTCTGCTTTCCTGAGCCTCAAGGCTGTCTATAGGCATCTGTATGAGAGAGAGGTACAGGGTGTGTCTTAGGTACTGGGAGCCCCTCTGGAAAATATGAACTACAAGACTGTTCAACATCAGTGGCTTAGAAACAGGTCCTAAAAACTTCAGCGTCCTCCAAACTGGAGTAAAAGGTCTTCCAAAGATTCTCTGTTTCCTTGTGTATAGCAAATGGCCACAAAGCTCCCTTGGATAAAAGGGAGCACAGTCCAGAGACCTCACATTCAGATTCTGCCTTTGGCTCGTGCACATCACCTGGGCAAGGCTTGGAGTCATCCCTCTGAGATCTCTGAGCTCTTCCAGATTCAGAACCCAGAATCCAAACTGGAAATCACCTACCTGTCTTTAAAAATAAGAAATAGGGTCTGGGATGGCGATGGGCCCTACTCACGGCTGCACTGTGTTCACAGAAGAGAAATTGGATCCAGGCCTCCTAATTTCTATCTCCCTTGCATAGTTCCTCTCCTTCCTCTTAAGGACTTGAGGATGTGGGAGCCTATTCCAAGCATCAGTCTTCTTCATAATGGAGAAGTCTTGGGGCTGGAACTAAGACCTGAAGTGTAAGCAGCTGAGCACCAGAAGAGGACTTAAAGGAAGGGCCTTCTGGGCAGACAGCATTGCAGCCACTCATGTGCTGAGACAAGAGCACTACCTCACGTGACAGGAACAGACAGCAAAGTCAGTGGAAGAAGATGAGATCGGAGAAATGGACCCAGGCCTGATCATAAAGGGGCTCGCAGATCAGAGTAAAAGATTTGAAATTTATTCAAAGTGCGGTGGGAAGTTAACTGGGGTGTGACAAGGAAGAAAACATTATAGGGTGATGTGATTTTAAAAGGCGTTCTCAATGATGTTGAGGAATGGATGGTGAGAAAAGCAAGAATGAAAACCGAGAGGTCTGTAAAGAGCTACCTATCCTTGGCCAGGGAAATGGAGGTTGATTCTGATTGGTGGCAGTAGGTCTGGACACGCCCCGCCCCGGTCAGCAGCCTACACCGCAGGAGGTCCTAACCCCTCTTGCTTTTCAAGGAACAGACAGGCTCCCTTTCCTCTCATGGCAGCTGGTTTCCCAAACCTGGACTGGTTGCTGGGGCAACATAATCAGAGACAAAGACCTCCCAGTGGGGGACTGCTCCTTATTGTACTTCCAGGTGCTTCCAGGAATGCAAAAAAGGCATAGCCATTCCCCAGCCCAGGGAAAAATCCAGTGGGTGGAGACGCTGTATGTGGGAGCCCAGGGGCCAGGCTGTCAATCAGTAGGCGGAGTCACTGCGTGGAAGGCTTCCTGCAGTCAGTCGGGCTGTTGCTGAAACAGCTGAGGAAGGGCGCAGCTGAGGGAGCAGCTGCCTCCCGCCATTCTGACTCCAAATGTCTTTCTTCCTTTTTAGGGCTTCTTTGGACCCTTCCCCACTGCGGACCGTAACCTTGTTGCTGACTGAGATCTGGTGTGAAGCCTCCCTGCCCCAGCGCCTCCTTATTGCCCTTCAGTGGGCAGTTCTCAAATCTGGCTCATTAAAGTGGACTTTCAGCCAAACACTTTCCATGAGCTTGTCTGGAGACAGCCTAAGTGGGGTCTGAAGTCGGTCAGACAGCGGCGAGGAGGAGGGACAGATTTCAGGGCTAGTGTCTGTCCTATTCTCCTTCTGTCAGCCGTTCCTGAAGTGGGGAAGTAAGGGGGTACCATGGCTGGAATGGAGCCTTCCCCACCCCTACCCCGGCGACACGATGTGATCTCTGTCCTTTCATGTTATGGGGAGATGGACTCCAGATGTGCCTCCAGTTGTGCTTTCCATCCTCCTGCCAGACTGGCCTGGATGCTATTGTTTTATGAGAGTCCACCTCCAGCACTATAGCGGGTGTCAGGACCATTCCACCCAATGTGTCCCCGAGGATCAGGACAGCACGACAGTGCTGAATGCAGAGAGCACTTACATTTGTTGCTGGCTTTGGCTGGTTTGCCTTCAGTTGCAGACTTTTTTTTCGGTTTTTTTGAGATGGAGTCTTGATTCGTAGTTCAGGCTGGCCCTGTGCTCACTATGTAGCCCAGGTGAGCCTGGAACTCACAGGAATCCTCCTGCCTCTGCCTCCTGAGTGCTGGGATTACAGGCGTGAGCCACCACACCGGGCACTGTAGAATGTGCTACTGATTGCTGGTGGGTGTGAGTCACCACGCCCAGTATTGTATGTGGTTACCAGGATTGAACCTGGGTCCTTGCACTTGCAAGACAGGTGACTGAACCACTGAGCTAAATCCCCGGCCTGGGTTGCAGATTTTGTTAGTATATATGCTGCCAAAATGACTACTAGTAGCAGAAAATCTTTACACAGAATCAGAACTATGTCTCCCCATGCTCAACACAACCGATGCCATTGCTCTTCTTGCTAAGTTTGATTTTTCCCAGGGCATTTTCACACTCACTAGGAAAGCACAAGAGTGTACAAACAGACAGGTATCGAGACTGAATCGCTTTAAGGGATTATGATATGACCACACCACCCCTTACCCCATGAAACAGCCCAGTTAAATGTCACTAGTTCTTGGTACACACACACTCAGAAAGATCCCTGTGCTGTCCCTCAGCCTTTTAGTGGTGTTCAAGGACGCAGCTAAACCCAACACTACAAGAACAGTCAGATTCATTTGCTCCTATTAGTCCTCAAATTAATTAATCATCATCATTCATCTATTCTCCTCCTCAGACCTTTCTTTCTTTCTTGTACATTCTCATATTCTGTTGTGATAGTTAATCTTGATGGTCAACTCACTTGGCTTGGTATGTAGGAGGCTAGTAAAGTGTGTTTCTGTGAGTGTCTGGGTGGCTCATGGGGGATGACCTTGAAGACTTTAATCCCTGGCCTTTTAGTCTCTGGCTCTTTCTCTGCTCCTTTCTAGATGTCATGAGTTAAGGAGTTTTCATACTTCAGGCTGGCCTCAAACTTGCAGCAATCCTCCTGCCTCTGCCTCCCTGAGTGCTGGAATTCCAGCTGTGACTGCCACACCTGGCCTTAGTTAGAACCTTACCACAATTAAAAAGAGGCGATGCTCTTTAGAAAAGAAGGAGCATCCTCAGTATTTGAGGGAAAGTATAACACATTTAAATGTGCTACTCTGACCTATTTACCAGTAGCCCATCAAGCTTCTAGTGTTGCCTGAAGTGAGAAAATCTTCTGTAGCCGTTCTGCCTTGCCCTGAGTGCAGTACTTTCACTTCGTTGTTATGAATCAGAGTTCCCAGGGGCACTGGGAGTGTCTAGAGTGGACAAAAATGAGAGGTGGTTCTCTGGTGTGCTCCATGAGTCCCCAGGATTTTGGAATAAAGCCACCCACCCCTTCTTTTAGTTAAAGTGAGTGTAAGATAGGACTTACTAGTGAATATAATTGAGGCAGTGACACCATAACTGAAGTCTTCACATGTGCATAGTCTGTCACTTGTTCAGGGGCCACAGCTGGGATATAAATGGCCCCAAGCCACTGGGGATGAGCTATTTCTCAGACCCAAACTCATGTCTTCAGACTCATTAGCACTAAGTTTAGTACAGTCCTACTTTCTGAGATATGGGTCTTTAGGTGACCAGGGAACTTGAATTTGACATTGTTTAGAACTTAGTCATGCGTTCCTTGTTCAGCAGCTTGTACAAATGGACATACTGACCGATCTGGTGTGAACTTTGCCCACCGTGGTCTGGGGCTAGCATATCGGCATGGAGCAATGGCACTCTGCACACCTGTCCGGAGTCAGAATTGAGGATAATATGAGATCAGAGACAGGAACATTTACCAGAGAGTACTGTCTCCAAGGTCTGTTAGTGGAAATAGATTAGGGGTTTAGCTCAGTGGCACCTGGCCTGCCTTGAAAGCGCAAGGACCTAAGTTTGATCTCCAGGATCAGAAAAATATATATATAAATCACATCAAGAAACAGATTGTGTACATTTCTGAAAAGATTCCTGTTTGCAGCCATTGCACACCGGGAACCTACAAATAAATGAATCCATTTGGTTTGCTTGATGGCAGAAGGACCATGTCTTGATGCTATCAGCTATTTCCCATCAAAAAAAACAGTCCCTAGCTTTCTGATGGGCTAGGGTTCTTCTACTGACCACCTGGCCATAGAAAAAGAAGTAGTTGTTAGTTGAGTATTATCTGACCCATCAACTCATAAAATTGCAGGCTCATCACAGCCTTCCTTCGTTGAATGGAAATGGTCTAATGAGTTTGTACCCGAGAAGATCTGGACGGAACAAGTAACTATCATGGGCAGGTAGCTCTGATTCCCACTGCAGCATTCCCACTGCACAAGAATCTTCTGCGAAGAGCTAATGGGAAGAAAATATCTACAGATATCTTTAGAACAAGGAAGCACCAGCTAGAAGTGGAAGCCAGTTACATCGTGGCCCAACGCAAAAGTGTCTGTGAAGAGATCTTCTCTGGAGAAGAATCTTCTCTGTGGAAATTTTTACTGGTCTACTGTGGTTATCCACTTAGAACTGAAGAAGAGATGACCTGACACATAGACCTATAGACTAACAGGTTAGATTGTTGATCCGGTCCTTGAGAAGAATAGCTGAAGATCTGTCACAGGGTTGTCTGGAATAGATCACTGGGAATAGACGCAGAGTACGAATGTAGGTATGGTTTTCTGAGTAAACAGCCATCAGAGGATGGACTGCAGAGAAGTACATCAAGGATCAAATGTGTGAAATGTCCCAGTCTATAGATATCCATTGCTCCTTTCCCCCCAAATCCTGGTGGTTTCCAACGGGCCATGAACTAGTGTCACCAATAATCAGCATGGACTTCCCTCCTCAGGAGTCATCTGATAGTCACCCCTAGAGTCTAATTCACCAATCAGAGGAGAGTATTAAATCCTAAATATGGCACATCATCAAGCTGGCTACAGATTATCCCTCTAAATTCCCTTTCACCATGAAAAGGGACAGTGATTTATATTCTGGGTAAGGATTTGCCTTTCCTGTCTATAATTCTTATGGCAGCATTAACTATTAATCCTGAATCTACAGGATGCTTTCTTCATTTCCAAAGATTCTACAACTAAGGAGTGGAGGTCAGCGTGATCCCTTAATTTTATTACCTAAATAGATCTAAAGAAGTATTTGTTTCCTGTTGCTTTAGTAATAAGTATTTAGGGTCTTACGGGCTAAAGAAAGAATGCTTCCATCAAAAGTAGAACTGTACTAAGCTTAGTGCTAATGAGTCTGAAGACATGAGTTTGGGGCTGAGAAACAGCTCATCCCGGGTGGCTTGGAGCCATTTATATCCCAACTGTGTCCCCTGGACAAGTTGTGATGCTGTCATGATGCTGACAGACAGAAGCTAAGACTACTACCACCTGGTCTCCCATGGTTCTTCATACCACTGAACCCACAGACAAATATGGATGTCATCGTACTAACCACAGTGATTGACTCTAGTTATAAGATTAAGAAGTTGAGCTGCTACTATAGGATGAAGGTCAAGAAGATTTTTACTGAAACTAAAGCAATTCTCTTAAACCCTTTATATTTTCTTTCCCAATAGTATTGGATTAAGCAAAAACTAGAAGAACTAAATAAAGCCAGGGTGACATCAAATACTCAGGCCTTCCATGGAGAAACAAAATTTATCTCAATCCACCAGTTTACAAATCCCATCCAGTCAGACTGAGGGTCAAGATAAAAAGGCCACAATAACCCATGACCAGAGATGAGCCAAAATCCACCAAGAGTTGGTGGTGCATGTTTAGGCTATAAAACCATAAAGAAAATCAGAGAAACATGGTGACCGCAAGAAGGAATAATAGTTATTTTTAGGGGAAGTAGTGACTTGGGGCCTGATAAGTCATTTAGTGTGCTCAAAATATTCTAGATTTTGACTCAAGCTTCATGGCTGCTCATGATAATCTCTTAAGCTATTAATTTTTCATTTTGCACATTTACCTCTTTTGCTTCACAATTTATAAAAGTTTAAAGATGAAAATGGGGCCAGGGATGTAGTTCAGCAATACCGTGACTGCCTGGCAAACACAAGGTCCTGATTCAATCCCTGGTACCACAAAAACAGAAAAGAAGTGTGGAGAAGTGACAAAGGTAGCGGAGGAATTGTAGAAGGGGCAGAAGAGACTTCGCAGAGTAGATCTTATTATATAATCTTGCATTTTTAATGAAACTCAAAAAAATAAAATTATATGAAGAATTTAAAAACAAATTCTAAAGCTGAAAACAAACCTAATTATATATTAAACTGATAACTATAATGAACAGATTGTTTCAAGTGACTTTAGAAAGCAATAAAGTTTGGTTGTGTGTTCGTTCCCAAGGGTTATATTCAAGGACAAAATAAACTCCCAAGAAACCTAAACTCTATTTGCTGCTTTATTATGTAGAATAATAGTTATATTATTATGTGTGGATTGTTTTATATATGTTGTAAGGTTAAACATATAAGTGATTATGTCGTTGTCATCAGGAACCAAGGTTTTCAATATAAGAGTAAAAAGCTGCATGTATAAAATCAAAAGTTCAGTTAAAAACCTCCATAAATTTGAATTGAAAATCTCAGTGTGTGAGATTATGTGTGTTTCAATATCATAGCTCTGCTTAAGGAAAATAGCCATTGTTGCCCCAAACTCTCAAATGGTGGTTTCTAAATTAGTCTTTACTAAAATCTATCATGTTTCTCGGAAGGAGTATTCACACCTATATTTGGATAGTGAATAGCAAAGATGAGTGTGATATGTCTTGGAGGGACAGAAAATAAAGGAGACTTTAATAATTAGTGGGATGTCTCAAAGGAATATTGGAACCAGCAGAAAGGGTGTTTCACTGGCTTTTTCTGGGATAATGTGAATACTGGAAAAAATTATTACTGGGATTGACAGATACATATCAAATATTTAAATAGTATGCTAAGAAAAGAAAAGTCATATTTTTTCTTAGGTCTGTTGGGCATGTCTAATCCCAGCTCCCTGGAAGATTGAGACAGGAAGATCACAAGTTCAAGCTCAGCCTGGACAACTTAATGAGAGCCTATCTCAAAATAAAAAATAAAAATAAAAAGGGTTGGGGAATGTATCTCAGTTTGAGGCCCTGGGTTCACCTGACATATTTATTTACCACTATTAGAGATAATTATTGCAACTCACAATTTTGCAAATGAGTAAAGAATAAAAACTAATAATATCCTAAGTCTCCAGGTAATGACAGAAAGCCCATTTATGAAATATCAGCTAATACGTGGAAAAGGAATGATAGGGTGAGAAAAATTATAAGTTTGCAACCTCTAATTAAAGAATCATTAATGAATGGTAAAAACCATTAGGTGAAAAGTTGAGGGGCATCCAAATATCTCCACAGGACCAAAGTATCACATCACAGATTACAGGTGTTTTCTCATGGAGGAAAACAGAGATCTGCATTTGGAGATCCACGTGGCACCACTGTAAGCTAGTGATGGTTCCAACATCACCAAGAGTGGAATACGAAGATATTCTAAACCTCCTGAAATGATGCAATTAAAGGTGTTTTTCTTTAAAATGTTTAAGGCTGACCTAGAAAAGACTAGAATGTAACTTTCAGTTTATAGGAAACATGGGTGATAAACACATGATAAACATAGGGAATACGCCACAAGGAAACAGTCAGACACATGCAGAAAGTGGGGAATTCAAAGGAAAAAGTGGCCTGAACGCTTCAACAAGACAATGTCACATTAATGTGTGTGTATGTGTGTGTGTATGTGTGCACGCATGTACTAATGTAAATAAAATTCAAAAATATAATTAAGTGCAATGTTATGGCTCACACCTGTATTCTCAGCACTTTGGAAGGTTGTGACAGGATCGTAAGTTTGAGCCCAGCCTGCAAAACTTAGGGAGACTCTGACTAAAATAAACAGGGGTGGCAGTGGGGGTGGGTTGTAACTCAGTACTAACAAAATGCTTTAAAAGGCATTTTTGAAAACAGCTTGAGCAATTTAAATATAAATTTAACATTAAACTAAGTTAGAGACTTATTGTGGTTATGTCTTATTTCCTGGTGATGCATACTGAAATATTTATAGAAGTATCATGATTCAATACTTTATTTAAATACTAAAAAGGAGCAAAAATGGAAAAATGTCAATAACTGTTCAGTCTAGATGATGAATGTATGAGTGTTCACCACATGCTTTTTTTTCTTTTACTGGAAAGCAGAAGAATCCAGTGATCATATCTGAACTCTAGAAAACTCACTTTCTAACTCACCGAGAAACAAGAGTGGAAGCAAAAGCCCAGCCCAGTGACCACTGACTAGTCCAGCTGACAGGACACAGCGGTCCAGATAAGGGGGGGGGGGGAATGAGCAGAGGTGGTTGTGCTGGTTATACTGCCGCACTTAGGGAATCTCAGCCCTGGACAGGCTGAGGCAGGAAGACCACAAGTTCAAGGCCAGGCCAGGCAACAGCACAGGAAGCCTTCAGGGGGTGGAGGTAGGGATAGGTGTTCCTTTGGAATTATTAGATTATTGAAAAGCTTCGCTGGGTATTTAGCTCAAGTAGTACCGTGCCTGTCTTGACGGTACAAGTTTGATCCCTGGTACTGCCAAAAAAAACCAAAAAACAAAAAACAAAACAAAACAAAAAAAACTTGGGAGGGGAGAGAACAAGAGAGTCAAAACTAAAACTAATTAAAAAAGTGAATATGGAGAAGGGTTCAGGAGTAACTTACAACGTTCTGTAGCACACAGTACAATAGCTACAGTTAACCACAATTAGTTCAATACTTCAAGATAGTTAGGAGAGAGGATTCTGAGTTTCCAACATAAAAGAAAAGATTTCTGAAGTGAAAGACATATCAGGTACCCTGATCTGATCATTACACACTGTATACAAGTATGGAAACATCACAATGTGTCCTATAAACATACACAACTACTGTGTCAGTTAAAAGTAAATAAATCCTTAAAAAGAAAGGTTACCAAAAACAAATACACTGCAAAGAGAAAGCAGTTCTTGCGGATCGAGTGGTTAGTGTGTACGCGCCCGCCCTCGTCCCAGGGGTCCGCGGGAGTTTGACTCATTAAGTCTCACAGAGCCCGGTGAAGTCAAGGAGCTTGGGCACCGGAGGCATAAGCTTCTTGTCCGAGCTTATACTATTAGGAGCATTTTGCATCTGGAATCCCACGCACACCTAACCACCCTCACTCCTAAAGATGACGGCCAGTTCCATTAAAGACAGCTTAAGAGTTTCTACTCTATTCACTACGTTTCTCGTTTTAGGGTTTATACTCTGCAATCCGCATATCCTTCCGGGCCTCCAGGGAACTGTAACTCCTTCCGCTAACCCTGGGAACAGGAGATAGAGGGGTCGAAGGAGGACGAGGCCAAGTGGGAATTCTCAAGAGGAGGAATAGGTTGGGTAGGGCCCCCGCAAAGACAGGGTTCTTGCGCCACATATGACGCAAATAAACGTCAGAGCTGGGGGTGGAGAGGTCGTCATCACCCGCCTGTGGTTGGCGGACTCGCTCAGAGAGGGGCGCGTAGACCCGCCTGGTAGCTGGGTGGGGAGTGGCAGGCCCCGCCTCGGCCCCCAGCTTGCTGGCTCAGGCCGGCGCCGCTGCGACTCTGGCGCGGAGCTAGCGCTGGGAGCCCGGAGGATGTGGCGCCCTCGTCGGCCTGGGAGCCCCGGGGGACCTGGGGGTCTCCGGCTGCTCTTCTGCCTCCTGCTACTGAGCAACCGCCCAGGGGGCTGCAGCGCCATTAGTGCCCACGGTCAGGAGGAAACGGGAGGGGGGGATGGGCGGGAGCAGAGCTGGGTCGGGGTGGAGGTCTGTGTCCCGGAGGTAAGAAGCTCAGGTAGAAGAGGTGCGTGAGAAGGAGCGGGACGGCACTGGGAGACGAAGGTGAGAGGCCGCCTGGGAGGGAAGGGGCGTAGGCCTGGAGGTGGGGCTGGAAATACCCGTACCCGGGCGGGACCTATGAGAAGTAAGATCCGGGTAAGTTATGGGTTCGGCAGGAGAAATGGAGGTGCATGAGGACAGAGGGACTTAGAGACGGGCCACAAGACCACGGAAGAAGCAAATCAGGCTGAGGCGTCGGGGAGGTGGTGGCCCGCGTAGAAATACGGGCGGGGGAGGGGAAGGGAACTAAGAAGAGGGAGAGGGGATGATCTCCAGGGGGTCGTAGCAGGGCGGGACACAGAGATTCCAGCTCCCAGCAGGGGACTGGGATAAGAGGGGCCAAGGTTTCTCTTTAAGCCCAGAGAGGCCAGTTGCTGCGATCCAATCTGATATAAGAGGGGAGGGGACAGAAGAAAATGAAGGGGTTAGGGTCCTCCTTGCCCCCCTCCCCACATCTAGGCCCAGTGCTGACTCACATCTGTGAGGACAGAGACAGTCAGCGCTGACTCACGGGCCGTGGGTGGGGGTGGGAAGGTAGCGCGTGGGGGAAGGGGCTCAGCCTCGCCATCTGGCGCTCTTTCCCCACCCGGACTTGGAGGCCCATACACGGTACTTCTCTGACGCTTTGAGTTAGCCGGATGGAGCACAAGGGTCCGGTGCTGCGGGGACTTCTCCTGTCACCCCACCTTCTCTCGTAACTGCCTCCAGGCAAACGAACCCTTGACCCCGCCGAGCTCACGACTTCAGCACCGAGGACAGAGCCGGCCTGGTGCTGCGCGACAGGCTGCCTGGGGACACCCCCACACTCCACCCCCACCCTGCTCAGGAGAGACGCTCTAGCGTTTCTTCCTCTTCTGAGTTCCACACTGTTATAGTTAGGATGTTTTTGAAGATTTGGGGAGTACCTTTTCCCTCTGGTTTTGGCCCAAAACTCTCCCACAGTAATTCCGGGTCAGAAGCATTTGATCCTCCAACTCTGTTCCCTCTCCCCTTCCACGCACCTAAAAAGCTGCTACTCCACTGTCAGTTAAGCAAATTTTAGCTTTGATGGATCCAGACTGTCAGATCTTTTCAAAAGCCCAAGCCAGACCCCATGCTTCCTTCCTTTAAGTCTTCCTCAGAATGAAAGAAGGGCCCATCTGTTTCCCACGTTTCTCGCCCTGCCCGTCCATCTGGGTGTCTGAGCGTCCGCTGTCTGTCCCTTCACAGGCTGTCTGTTTGACCGCAAACTCTGCTCTCACCTCGAAGTCTGTATTCAGGGTGAGTGAGGCCCAAGTATAAGACTCCCAAAATAGGTGGGAGTACAGTGAAAAACGTGGGGGCTCAAGAAGGGAGGGCAAGCTTGGGCGGAGGGCATTGGCCTTGAAGGGCAGGGCTCTACAGCCAAGGAAAGAAGAGCACAGCGTGCTGTTCACTCATGACCTGGATGTGGAAGACTTCTCACCCAAGACCCCTGATAACAACACTTTTGTGCTCTTAGATGGCTTGTTTGGGCAGTGCCAGGTGGGAGTGGGGCAGACCCGGCCTCTTCTGCAAGTCACCTCCCCAGTTCTCCAACGCTTACAAGCTGTGCTCCGACAACTCATGTCCCAAGGTGAGGTCTGTATGCACTGGAGAGAGCTAGCGACGGGGTTAGATACGGGTGAGGAAATGAGGGGCCTCCTGACCCAAAGACTGCTCTTCATGGAACATTCTTATCACACCCACTTCTGGAACATCACTTTTCCACACCTTGCTAGAGAAAGGGGTGAGACAAGGATGGGGGGGACTGAACCCTAGAGATTGGCTGTTCACGTTTGGCCTCTTTGGAGAAGTCCTGAGAAGGCCCTAGATAAAATCCCTGGGGAACACACTGGCCTTCTCTTTATGACCAGTCCCACTCCCTGCTAGCTCTTGAGTGTTTCAGAGCTGTGAATTCCAGGGATCCCAGACAGAACACCCCATTCATCGCAACTCATTCAAGAAGTACTTATGGAGGACTTCCTGTGTGGCAGGCATAGTTTTAGATGTTTGGGTGTTAGGGAATAAAACAAAGATCTCTGCTTCCTGGTGTTTATGTTTGGGGAATAAAGGAGGAGACACTAAGCTATAAGAGATACCACATTGGAATGTGTAAATGCTGTGGAATATTCCAGCAGGATCAAGTGACCAAAAATGGTAAGATTGGAATCTCCAGTATTAAATAAGGTGACCAAGGGAGATCTCAGTGAGTCTAAGAATCCTATACAAGGTTTTCCAAGGAGACCAAACAGGTAGGACAACAGTTCTAAGACAGGAGGACAAAAGCTGAGAGATATATGAGAACAAGTGTGGCTATAGAGAGAGATGGAAAAGAAGAGTACACGACACAACCAGAGAAGCAATGGGGCAGGGGATGCAGATCACCGTGGGGATTTATAGGAGAAGTTTGGAGGGTGACTTTACTCTGAGCAAGAGAAGATCAAGATCTAACTTCTATCAATGATCACTTGTGACTGTGTCGAGAGGATGGAGGATGTAGAATGTAGAAAGTCAAGAACTGAAGCTCAGAGACATTAAAAACTACTACAATACCTCAGATAAAAGAGGAGGCGGGTAAAGTGGACCAAGGCGACAGTCTCATGCAGTACGGGTTTTGGCTGCAAAGAAAGGAATCAAAAGTGGCACTTGGATCTTTTTCTCTGAATAATTGAGTCCGTGAGTTGCTACTAACTATGATGAGGAAAATTCCAGAAGAGTCAACTCTGGTGCAGGGCAGGAGCTGTTTAGTTTTCATATGTTACGTTTAAGTAAAGTAAGTTGTCAAGTATAGGAAATTAGATTTTGAGAGAGGGGTCTGGAGAAAAGCTGTAAACTTGCAGTTCTTTGGCATGTAAACGATATTAGATCCTAAAGGTAGGTAAGATAACCAGAGTATTGAGTGTATATGGAAAAGAGTACCAAAGATCAAACCCTAGGGAATTCTGATACTAAGCCAAAGATTTAGCCCTAGAGAATACTAACATTAAGAGGCTAAGAGAAGCTAGGAACCAAAGAACAGTCAAGGGTGGGACAGTGGTAATCCCAGCACTTGGGAGCCTGGGGTGGGAGGCTGTTAGATGCCATCCTGGGCTACATAATGAGTTCAAGCCCAGCCTGAGTTTGGTCCTGAAATCCTGTCTAAATAAACAAACAAACAAACAACAAAAACAAACAGATGTAGTTAAGTGTGAAGGGTTTTGGTCTCCAGTACCAGAAGGAAAGAGAGCTCAGATGACTCAGCAAGTCCTCAGGCTCCTCCTTTGCCCCTCTCCCCTGCAGACCTGGAGTATCTTCACTGACTTTCATTACTGGGCCCAAGTCAGCCTTACCCTATTCTTTCCCTCCAACAGGACTGTCCTGGCACGATGACCTCACGCAGTATGTGATCTCCCAGGAGATGGAGCGCATCCCCAGGCTTCGTCCCCCAGAGCCCCGTCCCCGGGACAGGTAGGCAGCCTCTCTCAACCACCGTAAGGTTCTGAGGCGGACCGACTGTGGTCTTCCTGCCAGGTAGAGGAGAGGGCATACCAAGGCCAGCAGGGTGGGCCACAGCTGAAGGAGGCTCGGGAATGGTTTCTGACCTGCTCACATGCTCAGCAGAAGCTGAGACCCTAGGAATGCAGCAAAACAGAGCACTCTGAAGAACTTTGAAAAGTATTGATATTTAAAAGTCATCCAAGTAGGCAGGTAGAACTTTGTTGAACTGAAGTTGTTTACCATTCAGATTCATTAGTACATGGAATTGTTTATTTTTGGGGCCAGGGGTTTAGCTTAGTGGTGCCACACCTGTCTCACAAGTGCAAAGTCCTGAGCTTGATTCCCAGTACTGGAAAAAACAAAACTAAACTAAAGCAAACAAACAAGAATTGTTTATGACAGGAAATATGACTGTGTTCCCATGGTTAGGAGTCCTAAAGGCAAGGCTCAGATCCTGCAAAGCAGAGACAAGGACACGAGGTCCATGAAGCTCAGATGATGGTACCAGGGTGAAGACAGCACAGTGGGGGGAAGGGCAGGACAGCCTTGCTGTTCAGACATCTGCTTGGAGAATCAGGTGTGAGGACAGGCACACAGGGACAGGTGGGTAAACCACAGCCGTAGTCCATCTCAAGAGGGACCCAGCTGCACCTCCGGGACTACCCACCCCCCCCCAGCCTCTTGCTTCCCTAGCCTCTGTGGGTGTGTCTCAGGAACCTAGGGATGTCCACCCAGAAGTCAGGAGCCTCTACCCAGCGTTGGCCCTCTGGCCCATTTCTCTCTGGTTCACCTCTCCTGCCCAGAGGCCACGTCATCTATAGGAGGTCTGTACTCCAGACTGGCTCATACTTCATCTGCCTCATAAACCTTGCCCAGTACAACCACCACTAACACACACACACACACACACACACACACACACACACACACACACTCTTTGCTTTTCTCCCCAGAGCTGGCTTGATGCCCAGGAGACCTGTTCCTGCTGGAGAGCTGCTTTTCCAGGGCATCCCCACGGGCTCTGTCCCCGCTGTTCAGGGGCTCCCTCGACCTCCCATCGGTGGGGGTGGAGCAGAGGCGGGCTCCCCACTGTCCCCTCTGCAGGCTGAACTGCTTCCCCCTCTCCTGGAGCATCTGCTGCTTCCCCCGCAGCCTCCTCACCCCGCTCTGAGTTATGAGCCTGCCTTGCTACAGCCCTACCTGTTCCACCAGGTAAGCCTCCCTCTCTAGCCTTGACTCAAACCCCCATCTGACTTCTGCTCTTACCCAAATCTCTGGTTTTCCACAGTTTGGCCCCCGAGATGGCTCCCGGAGCTCAGAGAGCTCCTCAGGCATGATCAGTGTCGGCCCCCTGCCCAAGGCCGAAGCTCCTGCCCTCTTCAGCAGAACTGCCTCCAAGGGCATATTTGGAAGCCACTCCTACAGGGACCTACCAGGGCCCTCACCTGCTCAGCTTTTCCAGGACTCAGGACTGTTTTACCTGGCCCAAGAGTCGCCAGTGCCTGGCAGGTCCAGGGCACCAAAGCTGCCAGAACAAGGGAGTAGCAGTCAGGCAGAGGACTCCTCAGAGGGCTATGAGGAGGAGGGCCTAGGCGGTCCTGGGGAGAGATCCCCTTCCCCAGCAGAGCAGCCAGGTAACTTTCTTGGCCACCCGATGCCCTGCCTGTGGGGGCTGCTCGAGGGTAACCACGGGGTTTCTTGCTGACTATGCATGTATTTGTTAGATTATCCCCAAAGCCGTTCAGACATCTAATTAAAGTCGCTGACAGCATAGGTGGGGGTCCGCTGGGGTGTGGAGCTGAAAACACTCTTCTTCAAATGGAGAATCACACTGTCCTTGGGCCTGGAGTTTAGGGGTTGGCCCCAGGAGATCTTTCCCCAAAAATGTGCACAAGGGAAGGACATAGCATCAATGTCCTGGGATTTGAGAAGCATATGTGTGCCAGGCCCCCTTCCTCCCTCCTGCATCCCACAAGTCCATCCCATCACCTGCCCTAAGCTCTGTCTCTGGCTCCCAGCAGATGTGACTCTGCAGAGACTGGCTGCTGTGCTGGCGGGGTACGGGGTGGAGCTGCGCCAGCTGAGCCCTGAGCAGCTGTCCACCCTCTTGACTATACTGCAGCTGCTGCCCAAAGGTTCAGGAAGAAATCCAGGTGAGTGTCCCAGCAGAGATCAGCAGTTCACAGCTGTCGTCACCTTCTAACGTGGAGTAGCCTGGAGAGGAAGAGTCAGCGTCAAGGTCAAGGGAAGAGAGGCTTTGTTTCATTTTGATTTGGTTTTGTTTTCATTTTTGCAGTGCTGAGGATAGAATGGAGGTCCTCATTCATAAAGATCAGGTTTGAGAGCTAGGCCCGTGGCAAGGAGCAGTTAATAAAGAGTGACTTCCACAGAGAAGCAGACAGGAAGAGGGCATTCAGGGAACGGCCCAGTGACAGGCTCTTGACTGCTGACTAAAGAAAGAGCCCACCGCAGGTGGAACAAGATGAGGGCTCTGAGCCCTTCTGCCCCTGTCCCGGTGGACCTTGGCCTTGATCTGGGTCCCAGGCGCTTGTTTTCCCTGTCTTTGCAGGAGGAGTGGTAAATGTTGGAGCGGATATCAAGAAAGTGAGTTTCCAGCACCGTCATGATCTGTAACTACCCATGGTGGCGCATCTCTTTCCTGGAGCCAAAGTCTTAGGATTAGTGCCCAGAATCTGTATTCTCCACACCCTCTGGGAAAACTAAAGCCCAGAGACCACATCAGTGCCTGTGGTTTCCTGTCAAGCTGATGGCACAGCTGGGACTTGAAATTGGAATTCTTTTTATCTTTCATTTTTGTATTTTTGACATAGGGTCTCACCACGCAGCCCAGGCTGGCCTCGAACTCATGGTGATATTTCTGCCTCAGCCTCCTGAGTGCCGGGATCACAAGCGTGTGTGCCACCACACCCACCTCTAGAAATCAGAATTCTTAATTTCCTCCTCTTTCCATTACAAACCTTTCACACAGTGCTCTTAGAGCAGGCAGGCTCCTGAACCCCCGGAGCCAGTGAAACTCTGCTCCTCTGTGCTTTAGGTGTTGAACTTCTGACATGTTTTTGGCTGAACAAAATCTGAAAGCCTTTGCCTGCCTGTTAGACTCCCAGTCTCACCCCAGCTCTCTGGTTCCAGAAGCTCCTCCCACTCCGACTCCATCTGTAGATTTACAGCCCGTGGTTCACTCCTTCATTGACTCATTCATTTATTCAGCCATTGGCCCATCCACTGGGTATACATTTTTGGGTGTCCCATCAGTACTCAGCAGTACACTAGGCCTTGGGTGTGGGAAGCTATATAAATTTTATATGTAAATTGCACTGCAGCCAGTCACTGCCTTATCTTTTGTCTACTGTGGAGAACCTGAGTGCGGGCCAGGCCTTCTTCCCAGCCCCTCCACTGTCGGGAGCCACACTTCCATCCTCTCTTCCTAGACAGTGGAGTCGCAAGAACAGGGTGGAGACACTGTGGAGCCTCAACCTCCAACACCCTCCCTTCCTGGACACCCCTCTGCCAACCCCACCTCCAGGAAAGTTCAGCCAGTGCTGCACCCTGGCCCCTCAGAGCTCCCAAAGGCTGCCAGTCCCTCGGCTACACCTATCCTACTAGAGAAGAAAAGTCCACTGGGCCAGAGCCAGCCCACCGTGGTGGGACAGCCTTCAGCTCGGCCATCAGCGGAGGAGTACGGCTACATCGTCACTGACCAGAAGTAAGGGCTCTGACGGGGTGGGCATGGGGCTGCCCTGCCCAGCAGAGAGGAGACACCTCAAAGTGAAGGGGAGGGGAGGTGGCAGGCGACACTGCACCCCTAGAGGTAATGCCTCTGAAGAAAACGGCGGAGGGTCCTCACTTTCCCCCCTGCCTGCTCCCCACCTCCAGACCCCTGAGCCTGGCTGCAGGCGTGAAGCTGCTGGAGATCCTGGCCGAGCACGTGCACATGTCCTCGGGCAGCTTCATCAACATCAGGTAGGACTGGCACCAGGTGGGTGGCAGCAGGACCTAGAAAGCGGCGGGATGAGGCAGTGGTTGGAGGGACTCAGGGGCGGAAGGGAGGCAGAGCAGCTCCCGGCTGTGTGGAGGGTACAATCCCACACAGCCTGCCACCTGCTCCTGTGGTATCTGCCTGTTATCAGAAACTTGTGTAGCACATCCCTGGTCTGCTCCAGCCCCATCCTCCAAAGCGGAGAGGGCCCAAGCTGGTGTCTGTGTCAGTCTGGGGTCTATGGGGGGGGGGCAGTAACCCAGCTCCTTTTTTGGCAGTGTGGTGGGACCAGCCCTCACCTTCCGCATCCGGCACAATGAACAGAACTTGTCTTTGGCAGATGTGACCCAGCAAGCTGGTAAATACTGCCCCACAGCAAGCCCAGGCTTGGCCCAGCCCCAGCCCTAACACCCAGACCTGCAGCTGATGCCAATTTGAAATATCCCCAGTCTTCTAAGTGTGGTGGCTCACGCCTGTAATCCCAGCACTCGGGAGGAGGAGGCAGGAGGACGGCTGTGAGTTCAAGGCTGAGCTCAGGGCCAGCCTGAACTACAAAAATGAGGCCCTGCCTAAAAAACAAAACAAAACAAAACATCCCCAGTCCACACCAACCCTGCCAGGCCCAGCATGAGCAGGGGTAGAGGCCACAGGGGCCTGGATGGAGCCTGACCTGATGTGCGCCTTCCCCGCAGGGCTGGTGAAGTCTGAACTGGAAGCACAGACAGGCTTCCAGATCTTGCAGACAGGAGTGGGACAGGTACGCACTAACTGGAGGATCCCAGAAAGCCCCACAGGCCCCGCACCACCCACAAGAAATAGAGGGAGCCTGAGGCCAACCTGGAGCTGAGATCTGTATCTGTTGGCCAGTCCCTCTCCCATGCAGTTCTCGTTACTGACCAGCAGGTGGCCCCAAATGGCTCCTTTAGCACTTGTCCTCAATAGGAAGGCGCGAGCTTGGAAGCACTAGCAGAGATGCCCTTTGCAGTCGCTAAATTCCAAGGGACAATCTTGAAGAGAAAGGGTATTATTCTCGAAACATGTTTCTATTCTGCATCCACCCTGATTATCTCACATTCTACGATTCCACCCCTTGGGTTCCCTCTCCCCTTCTTCATGTCCATTTTAATATGGAAACCCTCCAAACTCTATGAGGCCTCTGGCATTGGTATCGGTCTAGTGGGGACAGAGCAGAATCAGAGCGAGCCCTTCTGAGTGTAACCACTCACAGATCTGCCTCAGGAGATGTCCTAGCAAGGATCAGCCATGGGGCTGGGGGAGGGGCGGCCGCGGAGCCCTCTGATTCCGCATTGTTTCCGCAGAGGGAGGAGGCAGCCGCAGTCCTTTCCCGACCAGCCCACAGCAGCTCTCCCGTGCGCTCCGTGCTGCTTACTCTGGTGGCCCTGGCTGGTGTTGCGGGGCTGCTAGTGGCTCTGGCAGTAGCTTTGTGTGTGCGCCAGCATTCGCGGCAGCGGGACAAGGAGCGCTTGGCCGGGCTGGGGCCGGAGGGGGCCCACGGTGACACTACCTTTGAGTACCAGGTGTGCAGCCCCAGAAGCTTGTGGAGGCAGGAAATGTGAGAGGTGTGAGAGGCTTGTGAATCTGGGACTTTCAGCAGGTGAAGGTGGCATAGTGTGGGAGTGAGTCCTGTTATGGGGACACCCAGGTGGAGGCTGGGAAGGCCCCTTGGGAGGGGGGAGTGCTACTTTTGAATGGATGGAAATCAGAAGCAGTTGGTTACTGAGAATCTTCCCCGTGCTCTGGTCCTGGGCTTCTGGGTCTCTGCTCGGTAATGTCTGAGGTTGTCACAAACACCTAGCAGAAAATTTGAAAGGGCAGCAAGTCCTGCCCCGGAAGGGGTGGGGTCCATTCAAAGTCAGTCAGGGTCGAGCCAAAGGGCCCACACTTGAGCCCACACCCCCATTCACAAACTACCTTGACCTTCCTCTGCAGGACCTGTGCCGCCAGCACATGGCTACAAAATCCCTGTTCAACCGAGCAGAGGGTCCACCTGAGCCCTCCCGGGTGAGCAGCGTGTCCTCGCAGTTCAGTGACGCGGCCCAGGCCAGCCCCAGCTCCCACAGCAGCACACCGTCCTGGTGTGAGGAGCCCGCCCAGGCCAACATGGACATCTCCACGGGACACATGATTCTGGTCAGGGCAGGGCCTGTACCCAGAGCAGGGAGGGGACAGGATGGCGGGAGAAGCAGGACTGGTGGTATGGGCCAGAGCCAGGCTGTGGTACCCCTGTAGGCATACATGGAGGACCACCTGCGGAACCGGGACCGCCTGGCCAAGGAGTGGCAGGCCCTGTGTGCCTACCAAGCAGAGCCAAATACCTGCGCCATCGCTCAGGGGGAGGGCAACGCCAAGAAGAACCGCCATCCAGACTTCCTGCCATGTAAGTGAGCCCAGTCACTTACTGGCCCCACCCCTCCCACGGGTGGCAGACAGTCTGAGTGACGAGTCCACCTGGGGTGGGATGTCTGTGCAGACGACCATGCCCGCATCAAGCTGAAGGTAGAGAGCAGTCCTTCTCGAAGTGACTACATCAATGCCAGCCCCATTGTGAGTAGCTCTGATTCCAGCCCCACCCCCACCCCTCTTTGATTTCTTCTGTGTGGTCACCTCCTGCCCCAGCCATGGTCCTGGGACTGTGGGGCCTGATAGCCTAGCGTGGACATGGGTCTTCTCGGCCTTCCCCCGGTCCTGCCCACTCCCTTTTGCCTGCCATCTCCATGATGGCATTTCCCATTCTGGCTCCTGGTAAATCTTCTCTGCCCCCAGATTGAGCATGACCCTCGGATGCCAGCCTACATAGCCACCCAGGGACCGCTGTCCCACACCATCGCAGACTTCTGGCAGGTGTGTTTTTAAAGGGCCGCTTCCCTGGGGGCCAGGTGGGCCCCACCTGGGGAGCTCAGAGTGGAGCGCACCTGGCCTCTGTCCCTAGATGGTGTGGGAGAATGGCTGCACCATCATCGTCATGTTGACCCCACTGGTGGAGGATGGCGTCAAGCAGTGTGACCGCTACTGGCCAGACGAGGGCTCCTCTCTGTACCACGTCTATGAGGTTAGGAGGACCCACAGCAAGGGGTCAGTGGGGGGGGGTGGATGACAGTCTGGTTGTTCATATATTGATGTGGCCAGACGTGTGTGTCATGTGTGTATGCATACATATATCCACATACCCACATATAAATAGACACCAACCTTTTCATTAGGAGAGAAGATAGATGGGGGCTAAGGAGCGGCAAAGCTGGGGGAGGAGGAGGTTCCAAATAAATGGAAAGTGCTCCACCCCCGTAAGACAAGAGACCTTAAGAACAATCAGAAATTTCGTGTCTTCTGACTTTGAATAGTAATTTTTTCTTCACCATGTGAGCCCTCAGTGGCCTTTTTAAAAACCCTGTTGTTGGTCCTATTTGTGGGTAATGAAAGCAATCAAAGAGATTATGGAATGTCATGAGAGATTGTGGAACATGTCGTCCCCGTTCATTTTGTGATTCATCTGGGAGGCAGAGGAAGGCGAAATGGGTGTCTGCACGGAAAAGCTATCAGCTGCCCTGAGCAGTATGAATCCACACAGGCAGCCAGGCTCCTGGGGGACAACTGGGACATGGACCAGGATGGAGGGCCAATTTCCTTCAGGACTTAGATTTGAAGGACTTGGGAACCCTAGGAGAAACCGAGGGGCCCACAGGCCAGCGCTCAGCCCGGCCTGGTCCGCGCAGGTGAACCTGGTCTCGGAGCACATCTGGTGTGAGGACTTCCTGGTGCGCAGCTTCTACCTGAAGAACGTGCAGACGCAGGAGACGCGCACGCTCACGCAGTTCCACTTCCTCAGCTGGCCGGCAGAGGGCACCCCGGCCTCCACTCGGCCGCTGCTGGATTTCCGCAGGTGGGCGAGCTAGGAGTGGCTGGGACCTCGACACAGAAGCCACAGAAGCCGGGTTGGGCTCTTGGGTCCCCCTCCTTCCAGACCACCAGCTCCTCCTGGTCCCCCAGGTCTGATTTGGAGCGCCGGCCTCGAGCAGCCCCCTCCACTACCCAAGAGTAGGACTAATGCCCTGTCTGTGCTGCTGCTTGGACAGGACGGGACCGCACTACCCCAAAGGTTACCGAGAGGGCTGGGGCAGGGGCTCAGGAGAAGACAGGCTCTCAGAGGGTGGAAGAGCCCTGGTTCCCAGACATCCTTATGCAGGTTGGGAACTGAGGACTTGTCCTGTGGTGACACTGAAATCCAAACCAGGCCAGGCCTGCAGCCTCCGTGGCGCTGTAGCCAGCTCCTACAGCTCTGTCCTGTACCAGGCTGTCCTGGGGTCTCTTGGTGCTGGGCAAAGGAGCACAGCTGTGGGTGGAGACCTGGGTCTGCTTTCCAAGCCTCAACAATGCTTTTCAACTGGGGTCCCCAGAGACCCATTTTGAATGCAATTCCAAACTATTGGAACTGTTTCTATTTAAAAATATTTTTAAGATTGTCAGGGCCTGGGATTTAGCTCAGTGGTTCTGGCTGCCTTATTAATTGCAAGTACTATGTTCAATCCCAGATACAAAAAAAAAAAAGAGAGAGAGAGAGATTACCAGAGCCAGGCACGCTGGCACACACATGCCTGTTATCTCAGCTGAGGCAGAAGGACCATAAGCTCAAGGCCAGAATGGGCAACTTAGAAAACCTTGTCTCAGAATTACTAAGTTTTGACAGGGTGGGGATGTAGCTCAGTGCTCTCTGGATTCAACTCCAGTGTTTCCCTCACAGACCACGGTCAGGCTCAGGTGTGGCTCAGTGTTAGGGTAGTAGCCTCGCATGCACGAGGCCCTGCATGCATCTCCAGCACCACACACAATGCACATACACACAAACGCACCCTGTAAAAAATGCCTGCAGAACCACTGTGTAAATCTCTTTAAAGCTGTGCAGGTAAGTTTAAAAAATATCTGTTGTTTAGGCCAAAATTAGATAAATTTGGTTGGATGAGATATCCCAGGCCAATTCATTGTTGTCGAATTGATGGACTTTGGTGAAACTCCTCTGGCAGGAAGGCAAGTTAATAAAAGAGGTCCAAGCACACTGACCTCCAAGTGTTCCCTTCCTTGTGAGGTGAGGTTGAGGATATGTTCTTAGGGGCTGTGATAAGACTTAACAGGATAAGGTGAGGTCTGCTTGCTCTGCCTGCCACACAGCGTGGGCTCAGTTAATTCCAGATACTGTCCACTATCAGTATCATCATTATTGTCCCAGAATGGCTGGAAACCCTGCTGGAGCCACTGTCCCACCCCAGCCCTCGGCTCCACCCACCAGGGTGCTCAGAGCCAGGCAGATGCCTGGGAAGCCCTTCAGCCACCCAGCCACATAGCTTGAAGACCAGTAGGCTCCCTCCTAAGGCCTTCCCTTGCCCTGGCCCCAGGGAATAAATAGCAGGAGTCCACAGGTGGCTTAAAGCAGGCATCATAGGGACACCAAAGGCCGGCAGAACTCTGCCCATGTCACAGCTGCTGGGGCCTCCAGGAGCCTGAGTAGGGGGAAGGGCTGGGATGGCTGTGAGGGACAGCAGAGGGGGAGGGGCAGCGCAGACCAATGCCTCGAAGTCACCAGAAAGCCTGTCCCGTGGGGAGCTGGGCAGGGACGGGTGTAATATTAATGTGTATCATCATTATGAGCAGCTCTCGTTCATCGCACTCCCTCACTCAGACCTCTTTGCATGGAGTATCTCATGTAACGCTCTTACTTCAGACAAAGTGACAAGCATTATTATCCCCATTTTCAGGGAAGAAGACTGAGGCCCAGAGAAGGCAAATCAGTTACTCCAGGCACACAGCTTGGGCTCTTAGCTCATAAATGAGAAGGCACACGAGTGCCAACCATGCCAGCTCTGGTCTTTCCCTCCAGCCCCAATTCTCTCGCCCACCCCTGGGGAGAAGAGACAGAAGGCGAGGCTGAGGCTCAGCCCCCTCCCCTGCTGTGCCCACCGGTGCTCATATCATATTTTCTTGCAGGAAGGTGAACAAGTGCTACCGGGGCCGCTCCTGCCCCATCATCGTGCACTGCAGGTGGGTGGGGACCTGAGGTGACGGAGGACCCAGCTGGGCTTGGCTAATCCCACCCCTGTGCTCCAGCCCTCCTGTGCACACAGTCTGGCACAACAGTTGTTTAATGGCCACATGCTAAGAATGGTTGAGGAAAATGTGTGACAGAGATTTTCTGTGGCTCAGAAGTCAGAAATATTTACTGTCAGGTCCTTTCTATAAAAAGTTGGTCCAACATAAGCCTGGCCTAGGCTGAAAGGCCACACCATTCTATCCTGATGCCCGTATCCCAAGGCCCGGGACACCCCACAGCCCACAGGCCCTTTGTGCAACACCCAAGTCTCAGGGCCAGAGGCTGGCACTTTCTCTTATCCTGGGCTCACACTCCCTGCCCCAGCCAAGGTTGTACCCAGCCAAAAGCTCCCCTTGTCCCCCTCTCCACTGGGCCTGTCACCACCTTCTGTTTCAGTGACGGTGCAGGAAGGACTGGCACCTACATCCTCATTGACATGGTACTGAACCGCATGGCAAAAGGTAAGGCCCATTTTCCTGCAGCCCCTGGGCCCTTGCTAGAATCTCACCAGCATGCAAAGTCCTGGGAGCCACTGAGGAGCGGGCTGTCACACATCTCAGCCTTGCCCCAACTCTAAGCTGCCGACCTTATGATATATCAAGCCTTCTGAGTGCTGCCTCTTTCCGGACACCCCTGAATAACTTCATCCCATCCCATCCCCAGGAGTGAAGGAGATTGACATTGCTGCTACGCTGGAGCACATCCGTGACCAGCGTCCTGGCCTTGTCCGCTCTAAGGTGACCACACCTTGCTGCCCTGCCCCAGCTGCCGCCCCACCCAGCACCCACTTCTCAGCCTCCCCCAGAAAATAACAGCAGTCTATTCTCCCACCACCCTAAGGGGGGCGCCCCTCCTCACGGGGGACCTGCCCAGCACCCTAACCCCTGGGAGGTCCCCCCCCCCGCTGGTGACCCTCTGCCATTTCCCTTTCCCAGGACCAGTTTGAATTTGCTCTGACAGCTGTGGCAGAGGAAGTGAATGCCATCCTCAAAGCCCTGCCCCAGTGAGCGCCTGTGCCCCACGGCGGGTGGCCCAGCCTCCGCCCGCTCTGCCCGTGTGAGCATCTCTCTGTGTGGCCTCTTCTCCACCCCGCCTGCACTTTGACCCCTTGGGCACAGCTCGCCCATCCAAGAGGAGTGCAGGGAAGGAGGAGCAGCAAGTGTAAGCCGAACCAGCCTCATGCCGCAGGCCAGGCACCCCAGGGGGAGCTGGCAGCGGCAGGAGTGGAGAGGAGAGGACAGGGCAGGAGTCTCCCGCCCCGAGTTCCTGGCCTCCTTCCCATAGCTCCGGATGCTCCCACCTGTCTGTCCTTCCCCCAGCCTGCTGTGTGGACCGGGAGGGCGGGGCACCAGCTTCCCCAGCCCTGCTGCTGCTGGCCTGCCACCTCGTCCCCAGGTGGGCACAGTGCCCTCTGTGCCCCCACCCCAGGCTCCTTCTGCCATGTGCCACTTAACCTCCCTCCCCTGGCGCAAAAGAACATTTCTAGAAAAATCTACTTTTGTATCAATATGAATAAAGTGAGTGTGTGTCATCTGTGCAATCCGCATGCCTCTGCTCTTCTGTGTGCTGTTTTCAGCCTGGCCCCACCCTGGGTCTGGGTCTGGGTCTGGGTCAAGGTCGACCTGATGTCTCCCTAGAGGCAGAGTCCTGGGAGATGGGGCTTTAGGACCTGGACACTACCTCCCTCGGACTGAATAACAGTGCTTCACAATGAGGAACTCTACCACCTGTCCTGCTAGTTCTTGGGCAGCTGCTTTGTGCCCCTCGGCCTCAGGAGTGGCATTCCTATTGGGCAGGATCGAGGCTGGGTCCTGTGGCGATAAGGCAGAGTGCCAGCCACACCTCAGGGGACATTTCAGCAAGTGCCAATGACTCCAGGCCAGGCTTGCCCGAAGGGACATTTTCTCAGTCTGTCCATCCACCCTGAGAATGTTCCTCCTCCCAGGAGCCCTCATCTGCTGGTCACGAGGTGCCCTTGGACAAATGTAGTGGGCACAGGAGGGAAGCTGGAAGAGCCTTGGGCTTGTGGCACTTGAGGTTCAGGTCATTTACCCATGTGCTTGCTAGACTTAGCCTCAAATGGGAAATAAAGTGACCACCATCATCGGAGTGGGGAGTGAAAGCACCAGCCAGCCCTCCACAGGGCTCTGCTACACTCTACTGGGATTCAGGTCCTGCAAGTGAGCACAACATTCCAGAGGCTGCAAGTGGGGGAAACAGCTGTCCTGCAAACGCAGGGGTCTGCCCTCCCCCTCGGTGGGGCCTTGAAATTCCTCACTGGGGCAGGCTGCTTCTTTGGGCATGGCAGACAAGCCTGTAATCCCAGCACTCTGGGAGGCTGAACCAGGTGGCTCACAAGCTTGAGCTCAGCCTAGGCAGTTTAGTGACTTAGCAAGACCCTGTCTCTAAATTTAAAAACTGTTTTTAAAGGGATAGGGATACAGCTCTGTGATGGGCCTGGATTTACTTCCCATTTTAAAACAACAACAGCAAAAAACCCCCTGTAGGCCCTTTGGCTACTGACAGTGTGGTCAGCCTGTCTTAGAATTGCCCTGCAGGACAATGCGCAGGCACTTTTCTGTGGCTATAATACAAGGAGAGGTGACTTGGCTCTTTCCTCCCTGGGTCCTGATGATCTTGGCATTTGTGCCAAGGTTGGACTTGTGCTACCCTCGTGCCCAACTCCCACCTCTGGCTGTGAGCTGAAAGGCTTAGTCTAGGTTTCCTCCTGTCATTGGCTTTCGTGGTACCCAGACAGACTTCCTAACTCGGTCTGGTCAGGCCTATGCTATGCAATGTGGGGGAGAAAGGGTCTTATAGGTGTTAGGGGACAGTGGCTACTGGGGAAAGCCAGTTATGGGCATCCAAGAGGTGAGGGCCAAGAACATAAGCATTTCCTGGGATCCCGTAATATAACGGGGAGAACAAGCTGGTGAAAGGGGAGACTTCTGCTGCCCAGTGACATCTGCTTGGGCATAAAGGGGAGTGTGAGGATTGACACAGGGTCCCTCTGGAGCACCTTGAAAAAAGGGAGACACCATCCCACTGAGCTCTCACAACTTAGTTTTATTGAATTCCAGTTTTCCTCTTAGCCTGAGCCCAGCCCAGCCCAGCTGGCTTTGATAAGTCTCTGCGGCTCAGTGTTACAGGGGCTGGCAACACCCTATGCCACTTTTGCCCTCCCAGGCTCCCCAGGTAGGGAGGAGGAGAGGCGACTGCCCGTGATGTTGGAGAGAAAGAATGGGCAGCAGAGTCAGAGTCCAAAGAAAGCCATTCAAGCAGCAGCATGCTCCACATTCCCAGCACATACCAGCCCCAGCCACATGCCTCTGTGAGTAGATTTCCCTTCCAAACTCTTGCCTCCCCATGTCCATCAGCCTTGCTGGGCCATCCCCCGCCCACTCCACTGGCCCATGGAAGCATTTTCCTAGCTGCTGCAAGATAATGACCTGCCCACTCCAACCCTGGGCCTAGCAAGAAGTGTCAGGGGAACCCAGGCTCGGGTCATTCCCCCTTCATCCACGTCCTTGCCATCATGCCAGGGACAAATCAAAAGATAAGATTTCCCCATCCAGAGCAACTGACAAGCTGGCCAGGGCTGGAACTACATATCCCAAGAAGCACAGCTGTATAACCAGACACCAATTCTCCTGGATGTGACCTATCAGAGATGTGGTTGTGTGCATTGCATTATGGGACTTGTAGTCCCCATGAGCCAGCACTAAACACCCAAGGAAGAATTCACAGACTATGACTACTGATATCCCTCACCCCCTACCCAGGCCCCAGCTCTACACTCAGCATGGGTGAGGGAGGAATGGAGGGTCCCCTCCCATCACATGGGTGAGGGTGCTGTCCTGTTGGAACTGTGAAGCGACTCTGCATCCTGGACATCCATCTCAGAACACATCTGGGGAGAGAGCAGGGGTGGGTGATGGAGACAGGGTCAGCAGCAAGCCATGGAGGATGAAGCCAAGCATGCACACCTGGGCTGGCCACGTGGCCAATCCCTGAACCCTGATGCATGGTGGGGAAGTAGTATGGGATACAGACCCCACTTGGACCTCCCCTGGGTCACCCTGGCCCTAGCCTCCCTCTCCGGGGTTAGCCAGCCTCACCTCTGCCTAGTCCTGCAGCTGGGGCAGGCTGAGGCAGCAAGAGGAAGGGAGGAAGAGTAGATCCGGCTCCAAATCTGGACGGCAGAGAGGCTCCCGCCCCACCCAGCTAGCCTCCCCAGAAGACCTCATGGCCCTACCGGACCCAGCATCTTCCTGGGCACATTGAGGCTTCTTCTCGGGGAGAGAAGGAGAAGGGAGTCCTAGCCAGGTGGCAGTGAAAGCAAGCAACACAGCCCGCAGAGAGCTGCAGAAAGCAGAGTGGGAGGAAGGAGAGCAGCACCAAAGGGAAGCACAGAGACGTCAGAGCTCAACACAGCACAGAAGAGACCAGGGGTCTGCAGCCGGACACAGGGAGCGAAGACTCCACTCGGCCAACGTGGGCTCAGAGCACTGCATCCAGGCCAAGTCCTCCTTCCCTGACACCCTTGGCAACACGGCTGGCAGAGGACCTGAGCACAAAAAGCTCACCCAAACCCCTAACACCCCTCAGAAACTCCCATTTCACAAAGTGCCCCAGGCTCCCTCGAGGCCCTCCCTGGTTCAGAACCCCGCCCCGCTCAGGGACCTATCAGCTTCAGCCAGGGGCCTGTGAGCTCTGGCTGAGCACAGCAAATCCAAAGTCCACACTGGAATGCTGCGGCCCAGGAGGGAAACTTGTGGAGGGACACAGAGTTCAGGCTCCCTCAATTCAGGCCACACTCTGCCCTGCTCTGACAGCGAGCCAGCTGCCAAGGCAAGACTAGAATCAGGTCAGGCTGGGCCTGGTGTTCAGAGGATGAGGCAGCGAGAGGCTTTCTCCTCTGGGGATGGGCTGGGTTTGGCTGCCTCACCCCGGGCCCCATCATGGGTCCCCCCTGCACCTTGGTGCTGGGCCTTGGGCCTTCCCTGCCATCGCTGCTGTCCCCCCCGCCCACCTGCCGGCTTCTGCCCAGCTGCTTCCATCTCTGACAGGCTGTAGGCCATGGCAAGTTGCAGGTCCTCGTCCTCCTCAGAGAGGTCACTGTCAGTGGGGCGTGGGGCAGGGGTCTGCCGCATTTGCGTGCCCCCCAACCTAGAGGTAACTGATGGTTGCTGCTCACGACGGCTCAGCTCCAAGCCCAGTGCCAGGTCATCTGGGACACCTGTAAGAGTCATGGCCACCATGAGGCCCCAGATCCAGGCAGGGCATTCTGACAGGCCATCTCACACAGGGAAGGGCCTGACCACTCACAGCCTCTCTTGGACCTGGCACATAGGTATCAGTGGTCAGGGCAGTGGTCAGGGAAGGGGGAGTGTTCAGCTCCAGGAGGGCCTGTTCTTTCTCTGTGGATGAGTTGTTACTCAACTTCCTTACATTTCCCTTTTCCTCATCTATGAAATGAGACCGGTGCTGCCTACATCCATGAATCCTCCCACTGGGCAAATATGTTGACCCCTGTAAAGTGTCCACCACACAGCACTCCCAGTGTCAGCACCTAAGCCAGGTCAGTTGGAGTGACCGTCCTGGTGGTGTGGTGCTGTGGGAAGAGTTCTGCTCCATGAATTTTGTGCCTGAGCTTGATTCCCGGTTTACTTCACCCCTTGGTCAATCTGTAGGAAACTTGAGCCAGGGGCTACTTGGACATCAAGATCATTTAACCGAGCTGTGGTTCAGCCTCTTAAAGAGAAATGTAGCAAATACCATCCACCTGCATATTCCCTCGATGCTCTAAGAATATGGGGGATGCTACATAGGTGTAAGTCCTTTAAAATAAATGAAATGCTTTGCAAATGTAAGGCACCTCCCCCCAACACACACACAATGGTGATGACTGGCCGGCCCCTCTCAGAGCCTTGTGTTCACTTCCGGTCCTGCCTGGCATGTGGCTGCCACTCCCTAGGACCCATCCCCCAGGGAGCTCAGATGGAAGGTAGGGAAAGGGGCCAGGGGCTGGAGCTTCCTGATGCAGACTGGGGGGTGGAGCCATTGCTCACCATTGATCGAAACTGACTTCAGCTGCCCGTCCTCCTCGACTTCCACGCGCTCCTGCCCGTTCTCCATGATTCTGTGGGTGACAAGATAGCTCAGTCAATGAGCAGCGACGGTTCCAGGCTCCAGCCACTGCAGCAGGCACAGCAGGTTTTATATCTGTGCTCAGGGCTCCTCCCTCCACCCCTTGTCCTCAGACCCTTCCACCTGTGTGGCCCTAGGAGGCCTCACCTGCGTGTCGTGATGCGGCGGCCCTGGACAAAAGTGGTGGACGTCGAAACAGAGCGGAAAGCACCAGCCCCAGGACTGAAGGAGAAAGATGAGGAGGAGAAATCTGGCATTGGGACAAAGGAGGCAGATGAGAGACTGTTAGAGGGAGGCTCTGTGCTGCCTACCACAGTCACAAAGGCCAGGAGCCTCTGGGAGCCCTGAGCTGCCCCAGGCAGCACTCCAGGTAGAGGACACTGGGAATTCCAGGGGTTGGAGCTCACAAATGCAGGAAGGGGCAGTGCTTACCGGAGTGCCCAGGGAAGGAGGAAGAGAAGGTAAAGAAGGGGCCTGAGTGTCGGGAACCCCGGTTCTGAAGCTCCGAGAAGGGGCCCAGTTCATCTGCAGCAAGTAAGCACATTTAGTCATCAGTGAAAATACCCCCCAACACACACACACACCGAATGTGGGAAGATGGCTTTGAAGTCTAGAGATCTAAGCGGCTGAGCAACTGGGTGCATGTATGATTTGTTTCTTTCTGCTTCTGGTTGGCCTTCTTTACAAATTAAATTCCTTTCCACACTGTATGTGAAAATGCTCACTGGTTCATTCTGTCCACAGTAAGGAACCAAAGGAGAGACAGAAGGAAGGAAGGAAGGACAAATGGCCCCTTTCATAGAGGCAGAGAGTACCAGGTGAGGAAGTTAGCAGGAAGCAGGAAGTTAGCAGTCCTGCCTCTGCCACTTGCTCTGTGACCCTAAGCATGTCATTTGTGTCTCACTTTGCTCATCTGTAAATTGGGGTTAAAAGGAGTCGCCTCTGAGGGTTTACAAGGTGAGGAGATGTCAAATATTGGGCAGAGAATCATCCTGCAGCCTGGTGTATGTTGTCACGTGTGCTGCTACCACTCTCGTCACGTGGTGCCTGCAGGCTTGCTTCCATGGCTGTTTGTGTGGAGCTCTAACAATGTATTATTGTTGCTGTCACTTAACAAGGCCAGTCTGTAAAGCGACACTGGCTGGTCATGTGTGAGGTTCTGTCCCAGCTCTCACTGGACCCACACCCACTACACAAAACCTTCCGCCTGTGGATCCTGCCTCCTTCCCAGACTCCTGTCATAAGGCCTCCCAGGAGGTGGGGGACACCCAAAAGACAAAACTGAGCCACTCTGAGCTTCCTCAGTCCACTCACCAAAGAGCTCTGCGAAAGGGTCTCCACTCCCGAAGAACTCCCGGAAGACTTCCTCGGGGCTGCGGAAGGAAAAGGTGAAGCCGGGCCCAGCACCACCAGTTTCTGCCCGAGAGGGGCCGGATCCTGGAGGAGAGGCAGGATGAGTGGCCTGGGGTGTCCATTTAGACCCGAGCCAGAGGGTCTACCTAGGCACTTCCAGGAGCCTCAGAGAAAGCAGCCATGAGGAGGATCCGCCATGCTGACTCCATCCTGACCACTTCTATCCCAGGCCCACCATTCCACCTACCTGCGCCGGTCAGCCCTTCCCGACCGTAGCGGTCATAGATCTCTCGCTTATGCTCTGGAAAGAGAAATCCAGTCACTCCTCCCTCCCTCTGGGAGAGGGGCTTCCCCTCCCAGGTTAAGCCAACCCTCAGAGGATTCCTAGAGCCTGACACTTGGGAGCAGAGGACACAGACCATGGGTTTCAGCAGCTGCTAAGCCTGTCACATGGCTCGCTTTTCTCATCTGTAAAATGGACATCGTAACAGCAGCTACCTCATAGGAGTGCTGCAAGGATTGAACGAAATAATCCACATAAATTGCTTAGCATAGAAGCTGGCACGTGGTAAGTGTTCAGTAAACAGGAGTTAGGGGCTGGGTATCTATCAGCAAGAGTCCTTGCCAGCCGTACACAAGGCCCTGGTTTCTATCTCTGGCACCGCAAACAGTGTTAGCTAAATATTATCTGCTATGATTAATCAGGGCTTGTCTAAATGTTTCCTCCTCAGAGGGACCTTCTGTGGCCACCAAGCAAAGCCAGGTGCCTTGTATTCTCTGCCACATCACCAGGCACTCTCAAGTAAAGTGTGTGTCTGCCTGGTCGGCGCCACCTTCCCTGACTAGAACAGGACGAACACCTGCAGAACAGTGTCTGCTTGTCTTCCACTGCATCCCAGCACCCAACAGTGCCCGGCACTGAACGTACTCAGTGACTACCACCTGAATGAATGAATGAATGAATGCATAAAAGACAGCCACAGTGGGGGGGTGGTAGGGTGGGTAGGGCTAGGGGAAAAAATGAGAATTAAGATGTGTCTTATACTGGTACAAATCCCCATTATGGAGTGTAATCATGATGTGTATATTTAATGTACCAATAAAGATTTAAAAAAAGACAGCCACAGATTGCAGCTCAGTGGCGCAGCATTTGCCTACGACAGGTCTCAGGCCCAGTGTGCCCAGAACCACAAAACAAACAGACAAAAAAGACAGACTTGGATTCATCTTCCAGCTCTGTGTGATCTTCTTTCAGCCTCAGTTTCCTTGCCTGTACAATGGGAGTGATAAACTAGGCTTGCGCCTGCCTCACAGAATGGCTTCAAGGAGATTATTGTGGCCTGGCTTGGGGGGATGATACACACTGCTTCCTGCCCTGCTCCCATCCCTGGTCAGCACCCACACTGCTCTTCAGACCCCAAGGGGCAGGCAGAGCTGTCCCTTGGAAGAGGGCATTTAAATGCTAGCCTGAAAGGAAGCATGGGGATAGCGTAGGCTTTGGGAGGGAGCAAGACGCGGCCTGACACGGGACAGGTGTTGGGCCCTGCCCTGATCCCAGGCCTTACTGTCAGACAGCACTTCATAAGCCTCGGCCACCTCCTTAAATTTCCTCTCAGCAAACTCTTTGTTATCCGGGTTCTTGTCTGGATGCCACTGTAGAGCTTTCCGTCGGTATCTGAAGAAAATGGGCGCAGAGGGAGGGTCAAGGGACAAATGCTGTCTCTTGCCAGCGAGAAATTCAGCCACTCATTCTCCTGTGGCTCGCTATGTCTTGGGTTGCTCTTTGGCCATCTTTTCGTGGGACTCCTCTCTTCCCTCTGCACTGGGGCTACGACCACACCTAGGAGCCCACAGTGATGGTCTCATCCTAGCCACCTGTGGCCGTAGAGGGACAGGGACCCTGGTCTCCTCCTTGCAGGGCCTGAGCCTCTCTAGGGTGCCTGCTGAGAAAGTCTGCGTCTGGGGGGCGGGGACTGAGTAGGGTGGAGAAGGACCCACAGGACAGCTCCCCGCAAGACGTCTTCCCTCTCCAGACTCGCTCCTTCTCCCTCCCCGAGTGTCTTCCCTCCCGAAAGGGATCACTCGGAAAAGTCCCCTGGGGGCAGAGGGTGACCGCTCTGCGGGAGGCACTTACGCCTTCTTGATGTCATCAGCGGACGCACTCGGCGGCACGTCGAGAATCTCGTAGTAAGATGCCATGGCAGTCGTTAAGCGGGCCTCTTCGGGGCTGCGGGACAGAAGCAGTCAGGCCACCGGCGGCCAGCAGCCCCTCCTGGCGGCTGGAGACCCTGGGGGACAGGAGGCCCTCGGGTGGGACCGGGGCTTGGGGCAGTGCTTGCAGCCGGTGTCCCGGCTTCCTCCGCAGACTTATCTTCCCCGGCAGGCCGGGGCCCCGGGCTATCTCGGCGCACAGGCTCGGGCAGCCGACTGGAGCCCCTGACTCCAGCACCCCGACCCAGGGCCCCCAGCCTGTCCCGGCCCGGCCGACTTCTCCGCCGGGAGCCCCGCCCCTGCCCTCCGCTGGGAACCGTCTGGCACCCGCAGCCTGGGCTCGCGGCTGCTGCGTAGGACGCCCTGGCCCAGCTGTGCGCGCAGGCGTGCGTCAGCGGCGCGGAAACTACTAGAGACTAGGAGAAGGCCGGCTCCGCCCGGCACCCCAAGGGGGAGGGCAACAGCAGGGGCTGCTGGGAGATAGGGGCGGAGCTGGCTATTTTGGGCTTGCACCCCAGCGACGTCACCCCAGGTGGCACCTGCGAGACCGCGGCCCGCTGCATCCGTCCAGGCGTGACGCACTAGCGCAAACAAGACGCGGGGCCCCTGGTCCTTCTGTCGCTCTCCATCGACATGGATTATGGTACTCACCGGGAGGGCATCGCCACCTCAAGGACTCGCCGACTCCTCTCTGGATCTCAACCCACCCCCATCTTCGGATCCCTCCTGCAGCCCCTAGTCCTCAAAAGAGGCTGCCCTAGCTTCCCTCAGTAGGTCACGCTTACCTTTTATAGAATCCCGTGGCTTTCCTTCCTCCTGTCACAGCCACAAATTAGCACTGGTTGGTCTGCTTCTGTGATTGTCACCCAACTCCCCCATAAACCGTACGTCCCTTTTTTCAGTAGTATATATAGGGCAGTAGACAAAATATCCATTGGATGATTAAATATTGAACAGATGCAAACCTGTTGGAGACAGTTTTGACACTGGGGAGGTGAGGTTAAAGACGACAGTAACAGGATATACCCTGGATTGAGGGCTTCACTTCCGAAGCTGACCCCAAACAGGGCCACTCCACCTCAAAATGGTCCTGAGTTCAGATCCCCTAAGAGAGTTAGAGAATTTATTCTACTTCCGGCCAATCTATGAGTATTAGCTCAGTATCATCTACATGACATGCTGCCAGCATATTTAAAGAAGTATTTGGGGGGCCGGGGATATAGCTCAGTGGTTCCAGCACCTGTCTTGCAAGGGCAAGGGCCCCGGGTTCGATCCCCGGTAACCACATAACAATACTGGGCATGGAGACTCACCCCAGCAGCAATCATTATCACATACCACAGTGCCGGGCGTGGTGGCTCACACCTGTAATCCCAGCACTCGGGAGGCAGAGGCAGGAGGACTGCTGTGATGTGAGTTTGAGGCTGAGTGAGCTCAGGGCCAGCCTGAACTACAAAAGCAAGACCCTGTCTCAAAAAACCTAAAAAAAAAAAAAAGAAGTATTTGGGGGCTGAAGGATATGGTTCAGTCCTTGCCCAGCATGTGTGGGGCCCTCGGTTCAGTCCTCAGCATCACAAAAATGAAAAACACAGTACAAAGAAAAGGATGCAATGTAATCCCTGACTTCTCTGAGCTGGAACTTGAAAAGATAGACATCCCTGAATACAACCTACTGCGGGAACCCTAGGACTTTGGAAACAGCCCTGGGTTTACAACCTGGCACTGCTGGGCTTAGGGAACCTTCTGAGGATTTGGGGTTTTTTTCCTCCCTAAGTACTATATAGACAATGCTGATGGTTGTTTGAAAGTGATATGAGGCAGGGTATATAAGAGGAGTTACTGGTTTAAAACTTTCCAGCATCATATCTGGCCCAAGGAACAGTGGGTATGTGAGTCTAGCATGGTCGACCCGGGAACGCATTGCCAGAGACAAGGGCTTGAGTGAGCCGCGTGTGCAGGAGGTAGTGTGATTTGTCCAGTTTTCCTGGCTGCCCATCGTCTGAACCTCCTGCCTCCACTTGGGGAATTCTCATCTACATTTGGGGAATTTCCACTCAAGGGCCCTTCCCGGAGGCAGGCCATCTGCCACACAGCGTCAGGACTTACAGCTGACTCTCTTCCAGACTCCTAGCACGAAGGGTGCAAGTAGAAGACATAAGCCTGCCAATCAGGTGCCGCAACCGGAACTGAATCTGGGGCAAGTCACTGAGAAGACGTGGGTGCCTCTGAATTCATCTCCGGCGGTGGTTGGTGGCTGCCATGAGGTGCCTGCAGCGCCCTCTAGTGTCCGAGAGAGAAAACGTGCCCCTCTGTGTCCCTACTAAGGGGAAGGTAGTGATGAGGGCAGAGGGAAGGAGGGTCTCCAGCATAGGCGGCCTGTGCCCCAAGCTTAATTAACAAGCTTCCTTGGGTGTCTCCTTTTCTGTTGAGTTTGTTCGCTCGCTTTTGCATTGATTCTATGTGCTCGTCCATATCTTGCTAATTGAATTTTTAAAAATTTTCCAGAGTTCATTTCTGTTGTTTACAAGTCTTGATTGAACCAAAGATTGAGGAAAGAGTGCATTAGGTTAAGTTACTCCAAAATCTAAGTCTCTGGCTTTTCCTTCTTACTTTTCTTGTCTCAACAGACATTTGTCTAGCAGTTCTTGTGTATGTAGTATTACATTAAGAATAGAAAGAAGGGCCGGAGATTTAGCTTAGTGGTTCCGACACATCTTGCAAGCGCAAGGACCCAGGTTCAATCCCTGGTAACCACATTCAATACTGGGCATGGAGACTCACGCCCAGCAGCAACCAGTACCACATACCACAGTGCCAGGCGTGGTAGCTCAAGCCTATAGTCCCAGCACTTGGGAGGCAGAGGCAGGAGGATTGCTGTGATGTGAGTTGGAGGCTGAGCTCAGGGCCAGCCTGAACCACAAAGCGAGATCCTGTCTCAAAAAAAAGAGAAAGAAATGAAATCTAGTTGAGACATAAACAAGTGACAACTGAGGGAAATCTTATGGAACAGATATAGTAGACAAAGGACTAATTTTCTTTGTTCATAAAGAAATCTGAAAAATTAATAAGGCAAACAATAAGGCCCAATTTTTCCAGTGCAGAGATGGAACCCAGGGCCTGTGAATGCTGCACAGGAGCTTTACTATTCATCTTCACCCTTGGCTCCCAGTGTATTTGTCTAAATAGCAAAGGGTACAGACAGCTCACAACAGTGGAAATACTGGCTTCCGAACACATGAAACTATGCTCAGTCTCACCCGCAATAAGAGGAGTATAAAAAAAGCTGCAACAAAATATTTTCTCTTATTGAACAATTGACAAGGACAAAAAGTTTACCACATCATAAGAGCAAGGTTACAGCACAGGTGTTGCATACGATGATAACAGCAAGGCAGCTAATTTGGTATTATTTGTAAAAAGAGAATTATGGGGCTGGGGATTTAGCTCAGTGGTTCCTGTCTTGCAAGTGCAAAGGCCTGGGTTCAATCCCAGTAACCACATACAACAATATTGGGCGTGGAGACTCACGCCCAGCAGCAATCAGTACCACATACCACAGTGCCGGGCATGGTGGCTCACACCTGTAATCCCAGCACTCAGGAGGCAGAGGCAGGAGGATTGCTGTGAGTCTGAGGCTCAGATCAGTGCCAGCCTGAACTACAAAAAGTGAGACCCTGTCTCAAAAAAAAAAAAAAAGAGAGAAATATGAAGCACAACAAAACTATACACACACAAACACACACACACACACACACACATATATATATATATATATATATATATATATATATATATATATGCACAAGTGTAAGTTCTTAGAACTGGAATTTCTGGATCAAAGGCTGTGTGTGTGTATGTGTGTTTGTGTGCAGTGCTGTATATATGGAGCAGCACCATTCATCTTCACCCAACCTCCTCCACTGGAGACAGAACTTCAGCCTCTCCTACAGAGCTCTATCCCAGACCACAGCATCCTTTCTAATAGCATAAGATCCAAAACAACTGAAGCTGAGTATGGTGGTATATGCCCATAACCCTAGCACTCTGGGAGGCTGAGGCAGGAGGATTGCAAGTCTGAGCCCTGCCTGAGCAATTTAGTGACTTAGTGAGACTCTGCCTCAAAATAAAAACACAAGGGCTGGAGGGTAGCTCAGTGCAAGGGCCCTGGATTCAATCCCCAGTACTACATGAAGGAGAAAGAAAAGGAACAGAAAGAAGGAAAGAAAAAGAACAGAATAGAATAGGACCTAAGCACCCAGTAATAGCTGACTGGCTAAGTTAGCCATGGTACACATATATGAAGAAATA